>JAQNBH010000002.1:16408847-16588329 GCA_028752905.1 Cladorhizidae sp. MBARI D1340-BT2
TGTTAAGCAGATGATTGTTATTAGACCAATAGACCTCTCAGTTCTTGCATTCATGAAAATTGGTATGTATAGCATGTGAGCTAGCTATATTACATTAGCTTGCATTAGCTTGCATTAGCTTGCATTAGCTGCATTGACTTAATGTGTCATGAAGATTCCTGTGGTCTTATGAATGGACTTACTTAACACAAATTATATGTGGGGGGGAAAAAGAAAGAAAAACATGGATTGACTGATTAGAGAGGAAATAAGACTGTACCAATGTTGTCCACAACCAGTGTGGCGACCCTCTACCATTTAAAATCATGTACACCTGCTTGTATGGTAATCATACAAATATATATATACATATATTATGCTCTCAACGAACTCTCAGTTGACATAACAAAATTACAATAATCTTCTCAATAATCAACTTGAATTTTTCTCTCTCAAAATTTTGATTAGATGCCTTCATCACTATCCTGATGAAGGCTAGAGCATCTAGTCAAAACATCGAGAGAGTAAAATTATTGTGAAGGTGGTAAAAGTCAACTCGGTTGTGTCTGCATACAGACTTTGTTTACAGCAATAAGACATGGCATGTGCCTATATACATAATGTCCCAACAACAATAAAGCTCCGAGTTGCAGTATAGTCCTCCACCATTCAACTATACAAACAATGAAAAAACAGCTTGAAACACGAACAAAATTGCAACAACAAAACAAGACTACTATATTTTGATTGATTAAAAAGAGAGTTGACTGTACTCCGGTAGGGTCAGCTACAGCCTCCTTCAAAGACTTGGTAACAGTTACAGGAGAACTCTACCAGCCAAACAGCAGATATTTTGGTGGAGGATCAGCTACTACTTCTTTTGACTTGGTAATGATTGCCTAGGAGCAAGAACTTCATAAACCAAATGATTGCAGGTCATTCGTTCAGCTTATAATAAAACACGTGGGTTTGCTTGATTGCACCAATCGACTTAGTCACCCCCTGATTCTGGCAATCGAGAAACAGAGTGGTCTAGAAGATGTGCATTGGAACATCTGGTGCCATCTGGTGCTACAGGCTTTATGATTGGACCTATTCTGTGCAAGTCACATGTGTGTGGGGGGGGGGAGGGGGGGGGGGTGGGGGGGGGGGATGAGAGATACGTACACAGAACACATGATCTTATTGAAGATGAATTTCAAGGTCTTCCACACTTTCTACGGTCATTTTTGATGTGCTGCTTTATTATGTTAGTAAGGGAATCAAGGCATGCTGGCAGTCTTTTTTGGAACCAAAACTACAGGGGTTGAACCAGATTGGAAGGAAGGGGCCGTCAAAGTATATTGAAACCAGTGTGTGATCTGTGCCATTTAGAGCACACTCGTGAATTTGGGGTGATTTGTAGCTTCTTGTGCGTGTGTGTGTGTGTGTGTGGAGGAGGGGGAGGGGGGAAGTTACTGACTACCATTTTAAAGAGGTGGGTCAAACCAATATAAAGAGTGCTTAGGACACTTAAGATTACCTTGAAGAGGAATTCACAGGGGTTTTCAATCCTTTGGCCCGCCAGTTCAGGAACGATAAGGACGACCCTTGAAAATGATTTCTTAAAATTAATATATTAATAATATATATATATACATTGGGGGAGGTGGGGTTGCTGTCCCATCATTTTATATTTTATAAGTGGGTCAAATTGACATAGGGAGTGCTAGTGCCCTGATAGATGAAAGACTTTGAAGAGAAGTTCACAGTTTTTTTATTGGTTCTTTGTACTTCCTGTTTATTACTTCGAGAAAGATCCGAGACACGCTGGAAGTGTTGTTTCTTCTAGCTATAATTGGCCGAAACTACCATTTAGGATACTCTGAGAAGCTGTCAAAGTGAGTTTTAGCTGAGATATTAGCTTAGTTTTCTTGTGTTTTCAAATGTCCCCATTTTGAAGCAAAGGTCAAACCATTACAGGGAGTGCTCCCAGGCTGATATAATGTCTCCAAGACGAGTTTCACAGTTTTTAGCAACCTTTGTGCTGCCAGTTCACTACCTTTGTTAAGGATTCAGGGCATGCTATATAAAAGTAAAAATTAAAAAAATCCATTTAGGAATGCTAAGAAGCTATATACCAAAGTGAGTTATGGTTGAGATGTGTGCTTGGTTTATTTATTTTTTGCAACCAACATTTCAAAAAAGGTGTCGAGCCAGTATCAGGGAGTACTGCAGAACTCCCTGTATTGGTAGTCACTGTAAGAAATGGTTTGTTTTGCGTACTTTTCTAAAAGAAAATAAAGCATAAATAAAGGCTATCTACATTGTCTGGTTGTCCAGGAAGAACTGTCACCAGCTACAACCTGTTCCAATTGAGCATCCAACACCATTGAGTGCCTTTTCAAACAACACCCATCTGGCTACTTGATGACGACTTAACTAAGCTCCTGGACAACTGGAAAGTGCTTCTGCCATATAACCACAATGGTGTCTTTAGCATTGCTGCTAATGAAGGTCACCTATATTTTATAATGCACATCCCCCAGTTATGACACCATAATACATGTTTGGAATCAGATGGATTTTCGCATCAGTAAGCTAGTAAAAGTATAGGCTTACAATACCAATATTGAAAGCATCAACAGAAGACTGCAATAACTTCAACCAAGATATTAGAAAAGCCTTTGATAAACATGATCATCCATCCCCTGAAGTTTTGCCACCACCCCATGCAGCACTACTACTAAGTAACAACGCTGCCAATGGCATCCACATTGATACAACTCTAGGGTAAGAAACCATTACAAACCTCTATGCTGACATCCTAGGCTTGGCAACGCCAGTAAAGGAGGTGGGGGAAAATGAAGCTAGTCTCTATAATAATGTAAGATTGAATCATGGTTGACATAAATTTACTCCATCTAGCATAAGCCAAATTACGAGTTTAGTCAGAGTCGCGCCAACTGCGCCCTGGCTTAGTCAATACAGTCGTAGCGAAGCTATATAGCTACTCACTAGAGTGTACTAACAGCCTATTATCTCAAAAGCCAATGTCATCTCGACCATTAACAGCGGAGTGAGGTTGTAAGCACGAAGCTAGCTAGCCCCCCCCCCCCCCCCCACACACACACACACACTGAAAATACGTCGACTAGCTATGTATTTATGCAGGAACTTAAGTAATTAGTATTTCTAGGGATATTGAATTCCCAGCCGCAGTTTCCCATCAACTTCGGAGTTACTGACGAATTTCGTAAATGGTCTAGCTACATGTAAAGACCTAGGTCTTGTATTCTTCTATGTTATAGACTCCATCTAGGACTAAGGTCTGTACTCTTCCTCAATGAGCCCTACTTACTAGGGCTAGGGCTAGGGCTAGGGCTAGGGCTAGGACACTACTACGGGCACGGTTATTGACTTGGTCATTACGAACGCCACCACCACGTTCCAGTTACCTCTTTTCACCTGCATTCCCCGCACAACCTAAAGATGATATGGACGGCCTGAACAACTGGCTCTTAAATTTTGATTTTCACTACTTGAAAGAATCTGTATGGCAATACTAAAATCAGTAGCTATCACCAATGCTATCATAATTATGTCATTGACATAAAATGTCAATAAAGGCCGAAATGGTTGTCTCCCAAAATAAAGTATTCTGTCAACTGTATTCACTCAAGCCGAAAAAATACAGGATGGCTCCTTCTACCCCCAACTGTGAGCAACTACTCTCCTTGACACACCAACTTCTTCACTTCCATATGTCCTAAGATTCCCTCACTGAAGACAACTATATTAATATTAACATTAACAACCCAGCCAGAATTTTACAAAAGTATTACACATTCCAACCTGATCCTGTCTCAACTTCATCATGGGTCTACAATAACTTCTACTGACAATGAAAGAGCTACTCTGCTGAACAACTACCTCAATTCTGTTTTCACTAGGAACCCGTTTATCGATTCCATGCTTGTTTCCTCAGATGTCTTCTCCACCATTTCCTTCTCTGCTGAGAAAGTGTAAAATATCCTTAGTAAACTTAACCCAAACATAGATAAAGGAATTGATGGCACGTGAGGAGTACTTGAACACTGTGCTTTATATAGTAAGTAAAGGAATTGATGGCATCGATCCAGGAGTTACTTGAACACTGTGCTTTAGTAAGTATAGGAATTGATGGCATGGGCCTAGGAGTACTTGAACACTGTGCTTTAGTAAATATAGGAATGGGTCCAGGAGTACTTGAACACTGTGCTTTAGTAAGTAAAGGAATTGATGGCATGGGTCCAGGAGTACTTGAACACTGTGCTTTAGTAAGTAAAGGAATTGATGGCATGAGTCCAGGAGTACTTGAACACTGTGCTTTAGTAAGTAAAGGAATTGATGGCATGGGTCCAGGAGTAATTGCTTTAGTAAGTAAAGTAATTGATGACATGGGTCCAGGAGTACTTGAACACTGTGCTTTAGTGAGTAAAGGAATTGGGCATGGGTCCAGGAGTACTTGAACACTGTGCTTTAGTGAGTAAAGGGGCATGGGTCCAGGAGTACTTGAACACTGTGCTTTAGTAAGTAAAAGAATTGATGGCATGGGTCCAGCAGTACTTGAACACTGCTTTGGCTCATCTGTTTTCAGTGAGTAGCTCTCTCTAACTAGTACATATTCTAGCAGATTGGTGCATCTACAAGGTGACTTCAATTTATAAATCAGGAGATAAATTCTTGGTTGCCATGACTGCTACCAACTTCAACATATGTTTCCCGGGTAACTGGAGTTCAAACTGGAAACTGAACCAATGTTAACAAGCGTGTTCGTGTCAGTTTCTGTACTACTCTGAAAACTCATGCAACTCTTTTACTTATCATGTTGGTGACCTATCCATTGAGACCAAGTCATTTCAGTGTGATGAATATCTTTCGTGGGAGCTACACTTCAACCACATTGCTGCCAAAGCCCTCAGGCACCTAGTCTTCTTAGGTGCACTCAGTGTGATGGTAACTCTGTGAACACACACAAAACAATACTGAAAACCCATAATAATAATAATAATAATAATAGTAGTAATAATAATAATAATAATAATAATAATAATAATAATAATAATAATAATAATAATAATAATAATAATAATAATAATAATAATAATAATAATAATAATAATAATAATAATAATAATAATAATAATAATAATAATAACAACAACAACAACAACAACAATCAAAACAAAAACAAAAACAAAAACAACAACACCACCATCAACAACAACAATAATTATTATTATAAAAATAACAATAATAATAATAATGATAATAATAAAAATAATAATAATATACTGTAAAGTACATATAATAGTAAGTGTCCATGGGTGCTTAACCTTCCTCCTAATAGAGTTTGCTACTGGGTGGGTGCTTGCACCATGAAGCTTCACCATTTATTACAAGTGGCGCATGCCTATCTTCATGTGTTCATTTGCGATGAACTTGGAAAAATTCCTTGACAATAGAGGATTTGCTGAATATACTCCTTACTTGAGCTATTGCTTCAGGTCTTTAACTTAATTATATACCATCCAAGTCAGCAAAGGACTGTCTGTCACTGCTATCCTTCTAGTCAGCTTTGCATACAACTTGGACAAAATCAATACAGCCTGTGCACTTACTACATGTGCCCTGCCCAATGCTAGATGTCTACTGGGCATGCTCGTGGAGTTTGACTACGTACTCGATGCTAATTGATTGGGGGGGGTGGGGGGGGGTGGTACATTCTCTGTATTGGTTTAACCCGTTTCCAAGTTATAACTCATTTTGGCAATCTCTTTGTCATCCAAAATGTGGCTTCAGCCAATTTTACCTCACACCTTGAATCTTTTAACTAAGGTAAGTAAACTCAGTCTCTGTGAATGTATCTCTGTATCTATTTACTTGACTACCAGAAGACTCCAAATTTCCCAATGCATTCCAGCAACTAATCTGTTTCTCGGTTCAATATAAATGCAATTAACAAGCTTGTGTATGTGCAGTATCCAGTTGTGCTGAGCTGAGCCAGCACGAAGCTGCATGTTTTTGGCACCAAAAAATGACAAGTAGAAGTTTATTCTTGTGTCAATATTTAGCAGCTCAGACCTTCAGGTAATTACTTATGATGCATGCATCCATTGAATGCATAATTATGCATGTGTATATATGTACACCTGAAATAAGTGTGGTAGATAATGACACCTGTGATTGGTTAGTTTTGCAACTGAGTAACTTTTTGTAAGTGGTTACCAAATATATAACAAAAAGTTTGGTTTTGTTTTTAAACAAAAAACAACAGCATTTGATTGTCTAGTAAAGAAGAAATTAAGGCAAGAATTTACCAATGTAGACCACAAGTATTCATAGGACACTTTTCCTATTTTATAACGAAGACCAATATTATACTAATTTATGATGCGTCATTGTAGTCTACATTGGTAAATTCTTTTCTCATTTTTTAAATATTTTTTTGGTCTTGTAATAAAATGACAATAAAAGACAACCAATTATAATATTATTAACAGCTATTACTATATATTAACAACATACCAACAACAAAAACTAGGAGTGACAAACATATATAATTAACAATATATGTAACTAGAATACAACATAAAAATAACAAAGGATTAACAAATATATAATAAATAAATACAAACATGAACTAACAACAAGTTAGCAATAAAAACAACAATAATATAATAATAACACAATAAAAGTAGGTTGAGTAACAGAACCACATAAGCATGTCATGAGCAGTGTTTTTTTTGTTTGCTTGTATATATATACCAGTCAAAAGTCAAATATCTTGCTTGCTGTTTGACCTCCCATTTCCCCTGCATGTGGTAGTCTGAAAAACCTTTGTGCTCGTAACATGGTGAGGCAGGTCTGTTACACTTCCCTTTGAATGGGAAGGTGTTACAGGCAATGTGGATTTATTAAAGTGATCAGGACACCGTTTTAAAGGGAGTATACATGTTACCAGTTTACAAACTTACTAGCTTTCATAAGTTATACCATTGGAAAGCTTTTGAAACAAGCTATCCCCAAATAAAAATTAATTATGAAGGTTATTTTTTCCCACCTACCCCACACCCCCTAATATTAGGTAGGCTCTTATAAATCTTAAATATTTATATTTGTGTTCTACATTTGGTAAATGTTCGTTTTGTTAATTTTTTGACAAGTTATTCCTATGTAAATAAGACATATTTAGTAGTATACGTATGTATTAATAAGCATACCATAAATGATTTCTGTTATTGTTCTTTTGTTTTTTAAATATCAGTGTCCAATTTAAACAGGTTAGATGGAAGGCTCTATTACAAGTTCTACCAGCCGGGATAGTGCTCAATCACATTAGAGAGGAGCTACTAACTTTATCACTCGCGTTCAAAATTTCGCCATTAAGCTACCCACATGGTGGACCAATGGAGGTGTAAAATACACGATGATTTTCTCAAGCAACTTATGGGATGTATCAATGTCACATGACTTATGGGATGTGTCAATGTCACATGACTTATGGGATGTATCAATGTCACATGACTTATGGGATGTGTCAATGTCACATGCCTTATGGGATGTATCAATGTCACATGACTTATGGGATGTGTCAATGTCACATGACTTATGGGATGTATCAATGTCACATGACTTATGGGATGTATCAATGTCACATAAGTCTTTGCATCTCATTATTCCTGATGAAGGCTTGAGCATCCAGCCAAAACCTTGGGTAAGTAAATTTTAAATTGATTATATCGAGAAAGTTATTCTTTCTCTAATAATGTCAGATTATGGATATAAAAGGAGCTCCATAAAATGTTAGTTCTACTACCAAAGCACAGTATATGCAAGAAGGAATTATGTGTGCGGTGTAGATGAGTTTTCAATAAATGCAAGCAGATATCCAATAAAAACTCACCCCACAGCAAACACAGATTATATATCCACAAAATTCCATAATGCGTGCACAGAGCTTTATCTTGTACGTGAAAAAATTGGCAGGAAGAGGTGCAGTGAGTGGAATAGGCAGCTTTAATTGCACTAAAGATGGATGAAACAAAACGGCTTAGCTGCCAGCAATACTATCAATGGCATACACAAATTTGTTCAAATGTCTGTAGGTGAGTAAAAGGTTTTTGTTAAAGACATGAAATTATGTAGACAGAAGATTACATTCCACAAACATTCTGCATGGATGTCGTCTGGCACCATTACTGACCTCTCATCTCAGCCGTCCTGTGTATATAAATAGCAGCTGTGAACAATTTTATGGAAGATAGACTACCAGCAATAAGTTCAGGTTCCATGTCCTGAAATATATAGCCATCTATGTTCAGTGGTTCATTTTTGTGTATGATGCATCTTGTCTCTCTCAGCATATGTACTGATCCTGTTTCTGTACTTTTTGTGAGGTTATGCAATGCAATGTATATTGTAAACCTGTCATTATTGGCCATCATATCACCTTCCTCATTGCTATCCCAGAAATATTGACTTCCATAGCCAATCTTAACCTTCATCAGATCGATCCACTACAAAGAAAATAGCCTTCATCCACAACAACAACCTCAGTTGTCGAGCATTGAATTTCTGTTTTTCTTGTTGTGTCATGCTATACAATTTTTAACCGAAGCCTATGCCAACTCGAGCTTCCAGTGAGGTATGGTTATCCATAATAGAGTTTGTCCACTTACATGTGCTACATCATCTATCAAGAGCAAATATGCTGGTCTGCTTTGTCTTACTTTCTCAAGTACATGTAGTGTCTCTTACAGGGCTGGGGCTGGGGCTGGGGCTAGGGCTAGGGCTAGAGGTCTGTGTCATTGGATTTTAAATTGTGTTCATTCAACTTCCCATAATGTTTTCCATTGTTATTGGTTTGTTCTGTTTATGTTGTGGTGCATTGAATTGTCTACTATTATACTATTACAGAGTTAGTGGTAAGTCAAGAGGTATTTCCCCCCGTACATGAAGTGCTCACTGTTCATGTCGTTGGCATAGTCCCCTGAGTTTGTCTGCGGCTGAAAAAAACTAAATCTGCCCTGAAACCTTACCCTTCTATCCACATGCATGTGTTGCAATACGCCTTTGTTACTTCCCATTTTGGAACCTTCCATCGTCCTTGTCCATCACTGTGAACCCATATGTGTTCCCTCGTGATGTCCATTTACCCACATCCATCTGCATAAATAATTGGTCGAGTCTTAGTCCATATTTTCTGGAGGTATGTCTCTTTTCAATTAGTTTTTGTTGTTTATATTCTTAACATTTTTTATATGAAAATCCAATTTCTTTCAAACACTTCAAAAGAAATCGTCCTGCAGAAAAGACTCCTTCTTGCTCACTTCCTTAAAATACTGTACTCAGTTTTAGGTACTTTCATCAGTAATGATATATTTGCACTATTCGTCGTATTGCTTCCCATCAAATGGGTCTAGGTTAATATGTATTCTCGACTTAGGTGTCAGAAAGGTATAATCTGATGGCACTGACTTTGTTATCCTTATTTATCCTGTTTTCTTTGGTAGTCTGTCATCGAGTATCTACCCAGGCTTGTGTGAGTTAAGGATGGTGTAATGCCCAGGTGTCGTAGGTGGCCAGAAGTCGAGTATCTACCCAGGCCTGTGTGAGTTAAGGATGGTGTAATGCCCAGGTGTTATAGGTGGCCAGGAGTTGAGTATCTACCCAGGCATGTGTGAGTTTAGGATGGTGTGGCAGGTAGTGCCCAGGAGTCACGTGGTCCCGGGGAGTAGATCGCATACTGGGACAGTGAGAATTAAGGTAAACGAGAAGAAGTAAATCCCATGAGTCTCAGGAGCCCTTGGGAGTAGGTCATACTACCCAAGCTTGTGAGATGTAAGGTGGTTGGGTCAGGCAAGAGAATATCGGCATGGAATTGAAATCAAATCCTGCCAATATTTTGTCATGACATCATCATGATCTGGTCGGTGGGGATCTGCTAGTTTTCTCTGTTGCAAGAATAATATGGTGCAGTTCAAGTGTCATGCTAGAGTGATGGTTTCACCATTGTCAGAGAGTGAACAAGCAGCTAATTTTTTCTGAGGTACAAGCGGTTAACGTTTATTTTTATTTGATTTGATGATGAGTTTACAGTGCAGATGAAATTCTATGGATGGATACGTATAAAAAGGATGACCCAGATGTTACGTGATGGTGTAAATGAACAGCTATAAATGGATGGAAGTGCCGCATACAAACATTTGGAACATGGACATGTGAAGTAAAAGGTGCAAGAAAGTATCGTAAAAAGATTACTTTGCAGTGGCAATGGCTATCTATGCGTAAAAGTGAGTTCCAGAGTCTCGGCAGTCTTAAAAGGGTCATGATGCATTCCCGAGGGTAGAAGTTCGTGCACACGAGAAGACCTCATCATGGTTGCTGAGAAAGTGATAACCGGTGGAAACTGAGTTTCTATAAAGAAGATGATGCCATACAGACAGCTCTAACAACCTCCTCATTAGAGGGAAGATATTGATGGCAATCAAACGGTCATTGTAAAAGTGGGTGTTTGTTTACGTCATGTTACTGGATATGGATCATTTTCATTTCCACCCTCTTTCTTACAAGTTAATTGTTTACCTAGGCTTGGATTCAAAAGATCCTTACAAATAATTATGTTCCTGAACAACGCTCTCGATCATGAGGCATCTCAATTACCCACCACTAAGCCAATTCTACGCTCGCACACCATTCATCATGCCCACATGCTCAATCCATTCTCCAAATTTAAATCCACTAATTTAATTTCCAAACTGGCTGAGTTTTCTGGCTATACAGTAATTAACCACAAATAATTAATGTTGTTTCTTTTTATCTTCGCTCACTATTGGTTTTACGAGTCCAATTATCAACACCATATGTTCGATATGCCTGCCAATAAAAATCTCAATAACCATTTACCTTCCCTTCACTGTTTCAGATCAGTCATGCTCCAGTCGGAACACATAGTAGTGTTGGTGTACCCTTCCACAACACCTCCAATTAATCAGTGGTGAGTGTTAGTCTTTCTGTCTGACTCTCACCTATAGGCCTGAGGCTATTATGCTGGCATGATTTGTATAGTAGGTACTTCCATTCTGCTGGCATGATTTGTATAGCCATTATGCTGGCATGATTTGTATAGAAGGTACTTCCATTATGCTGCATGATTTGTATAGTAGGTACTTCCATTTTGCTGGCATGATTTGTATAGTAGGTACTTCCATTGGTACTTCCATTATGCTGGCATGATTTGTATAGTAGGTACTTCCATTTTGCTGGCATAATTTATATAGTAGGTACTTCCATTATGCTGGCATGATTTGTATAGTAGGTACTTCCATTATGCTGGCATGATTTGTATAGTAGGTACTTCCATTTTGATGGCATGATTTATATAGTAGGTACTTCCATTATGCTGGCATGATTTGTATAGTAGGTACTTCCATTTTGCTGACATGATTTGTATAGTAGGTACTTCCATTATGCTGGCATGATTTGTATAGTAGGTACTTCCATTTTGCTGACATGATTTGTATAGTAGGTACTTCCATTTTGCTGGCATGATTTGTATAGTAGGTACAGTAGACCCTCGCATATCCGACCCTCGATTATCCAGAACGCTCGGATTATCCAGAACGCTCGGATTATCCGAACTCCTGATTAAATAATAAACCTGGTAACGGTCGTCGATCTGCCAAACTTCGTTTGCACGTGGAAATTAGTTCGTTCGCTTTGGCCAGAAAAAAGTTTTGTCGATCGAGTCAAAGATAGCCATTCTAAGCAAGATATCAAATGGAGCCAGTCAAGCCGGACTAGCGGAAGAGTCAGGCGTAGGGAAGTTGACAATAACGGAGATAAAAAAGAACGAAGCCAAACTTCGAGAGTTCGCAGGCAACCTGGACTGTCGGGGGCTAAGTTCAGCTCGCAAAAAGTCATGCGCCTTGCTAAAGACGAACAACTAGAAAATGCGGAAACGGATCAAGTGTCGTTTACGACTCCAGCCATCAAAAAATTCGTGCGCGTTTTTTTTAAGTTTACGCACGCGCGTTTTGAGTGTCTTTTTTAATATTTTTTTTTTACCGTGCCGCGTTTTTTAAAGTTGACGCACGGGCGGGGGTACACGTGGGAATTGAATTATTTTTTTTGCATTGCAGCTGATTTGGAGGGGGTAGTCTTTTTTCATGAAATATCATCCAAATAAAAATATCTGCATTGCAGCTGATTTGGAGGGGGTAGTCTTTTTTCATGAAATATCATCCAAATAAAAATATCAAATAAATAATAATACAATCAAACAGGGTAATTGGGTTTTAATTTCTGTTAAAATGTTATTGTAAGTTAAAGCTACAGTTGGTCCGTTTCTCTCCCGCCACATAAACTCATCCAGGTAGGATGGGAGCTGGTGGCGATGCACTCCTTTCATCCTCTTTAGCTTCACCTTCACCTGCACAATATAATAATTGTTGTTAAAATTTTTAAAAAAAACTTGTTAAAATAAAATAAAATTATGTTCCACAACCCATACCCTGTTCCAATATGATTTTGGGTGTGCACACCCGTACTCTGATCCACAAACTCAATCGAGTGGTTCACAGTTTCATGTGCCACAATCCCAGGCAGAGTAGCCACCTGCCTATAGGCTGCCCACTGGTCAGAATAGATTATCGATCCAGGTGCAGCATTGGCCTGGATAATGGGTAGCAAGGTGGCTGCATCCCTCTTATCCATGTAACCTAAATAAATTTCATTGAATTAAAATCTTTGAAATAGGCACAATACGTTTATCAAGTGTACCAAGAGCAGGCGTATGCACCGTGTCAACCATCCCAAAAATCCAAGTCTCCTTAGTAGTGGGCGGCCTCTATGATGCTAAACAGTCAATACCGAAAGTGATCATCCATTCAAGTATATCAATGTTACAGTGATACCTTCGGTTTGTGCGTGAACTGTGACTCGTCTATTTGAATAACGGATCCAACACCACCAAGCACAATCTGTGTTCGACATAGTGCTGCAGAGCACACTTCCCTCAGCCACTGGTACACATTTATTGCACTTTTCTTGCTGCAGCAAGACTCATCTGCTGCATCTAATACAGGGTACTGTCTCACCCACCAATATATCAATAGGAGCCATGTCTGAAGGACCATGTGCGATTTGGAGAAAAAACTCCCATGCCGAATTGATCGAAGAGATTTACAACTAGGGCATGCCCAAGTTTTGCCATCCTTCAGGTCGCTTTTTTCCCTCATCACCATTGAAGTACTACACCTATACACGGATATAACATAGTATAATTATGTGATGTCTTATAACATAGTATTATAATTATGTGATGTCTTATCTGGAACATGAAAAAGATAGACCTTATCTTACCTGGAACAGGAAAAATCAATCGCTACTGTTCAGATAGCCCATAACCTCTTCAGTAGTTCCAAACGCAGCAGGAGCAATGGACCTCAGTGTTGCCATAATGATGCTTCTTGCGGTATTTCCCACGTGTACCCCCGCCCGTGCGTCAACTTTAAAAAACGCGGCACGGTTTAAATTTTTTTTTTTTTTTAATAAATAAATAAAAGGACACCCAAAACGCGCGTGCGTAAACATTAAAAACCGCGCACGAATTTTTTGATGGTTGCAGACCTGCCAACCCCAGAGTCATGAAAATCTGGAGATACCCCCAAAAAACCTCAAAAAATATGGAGATTTGGTATAAAATCTGGTTATCATTTGCATCAAGTCATAACATAAGCATGCTAAGCATACTAAATTAATTTCCCCCCATTCATCCCCCCCCCCCCCCCCCCCCCCCCCAAATAACACACTGCTTATCAGTTTAATGATTATGATTATAGCAAGAAGTTGCCCCTTTTGCATGGTCCAAAATTTTCTCATCAGGCACCCAACGGAACAGGGAACTTCAGATTCAGAGAATGCTAGCTTCATGGCTAGAATGCTTGACAAAGTGCCATCGAGCTTCATTGCCGAGCGTCTGTCTTATTCTTTCCGACAATGCTCAAGTCATTCCTCTTCAGCATTACTCTGAGGGAGGACAACAACTACCTCAGCGACACGAAATAGGTATTTGAAACACTGACAAGGTAGTTCGGATAAGCAAAAAGTTCGGATATGCACAAAAAAACACACAAATATTAATCATAAATTCATGAATGTAATTAAAATGCTGAATCACGTTGGAACTATTTTCAATATACTTTTAATCTGCAGGTCCTTTGGTTAATAAGAAGCTCACTTCTTGATACTAGAAGGATTTAGGTCCTCAGTATAACTGGCATGCTGTTTTACATATATACATATTTTTTATATTCATAATGTTGTATTTTCTCTGAGCAAATAGTCCAGCCGACTGCAGTGCCTTGGGGCTTGCCCACTTTTTCTGAACGAACCACAGATATAAAGCATTTTCTAGTTGTTCGTCTTTAACAAGGCGCATGACTTTGCGAGTTGAACTTATCCCCCGACAGTCAAGGTTGCCCGCGAACTCTCGAAGTTTGGCATCGTTCTTGTTATTGTCGACTTCTCTACGCCTTACTCTTCCGCTAGTCCGGCTTGATTGGCTCCATTTGATATCTTGCTTAGCATGGCTATCTTTGACTCGATCGACAAAACTACTCTCTTCCTTTTGCTGGCCAAAGCGAACTAGTTTCCACGTGAAACTTACGTAAACGATTTGGCAGATCGACGACCATTACCGGGTTTATTATTTAATCGGGAGTTCGAGGTATGTATTATATATTTTTTTAACCTGAACCCTGATCTTTAAAAAAATCAATTCCTCAGAAAGTCGGGTGAATTGGATATTCAATCGGGAGATCTTGAGATTAGTGTTGAAATCGGGTGACACCCGGCAGCATCGGGTGAGTTGGCAGGTCTGTGGTTGGAGTCGTAAACGACACTTGATCCTTATTATCAGCTGAAAAACCTTTTGAGATTTGAGTAATGAAGTACCAGTAAGTAATCATAGAGAGGAGTAGCACCTAGAAGTTGTCTATCAAGCCTCCACTTCTTGGAACACGAGGAAAACTAAATATTGCCCACCGTTAAACGCACGGTCTCTGGGAATAGATGCGCGTTCGAATTTAATAATCTCGCGTTTACTTTTCAATTAACGTGTACGGTCCGCTAAGTGTTAAAGTGTCTAAGTCATTAAATAATAAATACCTATCATACAGAAATAACTAAATAACTAAATTAATCTAAATTAATCAGTCAAGTTTTTAAATGACGCCATCGACGTCAGGTGGATTGATGGGGACTCTGTTCGCCCAAAGTGTGGCGTTGCCTCTCCAAAGGGTGATGGAGAGTTTCTGGAAGAGGTGGCGTGTTGTTTCTGCAGGTGGGATCCCAAGTCTCTGTCCTTGTTGACGGCCAATAGACCTAATGAGGTCAACAGCTTCAGGGCACCAACCACCCAGAGACTCAACAACCAGGGGAACAAAGGTTACCCCAACCGACTGGCAGGCGGCAGAGTGGGCTGCCATCTTTCTCTCACAGCCAACATTAAGGGCATGACCCTGGGTGGAGGCAGCACCGGCTAGTGTGAGCTGCTGGAGGGTGGAGATGACGTGGACATCTATTGCTGCTGGTTTCCCTCCTTTCCAGTTAGGGAGGAAAACGTCGGCAGGGCGACTGTGGGAGCTAGGAATGAGGGAAGGCGCTTCTTTCCGGGGCGCGAGGGCAGCAGATTGGGAAGAGTGTCCCTGATAGCGTCATGCCGATGAATCCTGTCTCCATTCCCACCACAACCAACTTGATGGTCACCATGAGGATCGGAAGCAGTCTGGCAGATGGGGCAGAAAGAACCCTTCGCTACCATCTGCATACCCAGCCAGTACTGGAGACAGTGTCTGAAGTCCAGGTCCAGGAGATGGAGGCCCAGAGCCTTGCAGGGAATGACATTAAGCCAGTCACCAGCATGGGGAATAGCGGTGGACAGGGCAAGGGCCTTAGAACGGGGGCTGGGAGCCGTGGCAATAAGTTGGTCGAAGGATGCAAGATCGATAGAGTGTGAGAGGGAGTGCTGTCTGATGGGGACATCCACGTCTTCCAGGGTACACCATGCTGGTTTATCGGCGGCCAGAGCCAAGGAGGCCAGGGCGGGGGACGAATGAGGAGAAACATCAGGAATCCGACCCAGGATGCTGGCAATGAGGTGGTGGGACTGATGTAGAGAGCCCAAAAACGCTGCTGGAGCATGGAGTGAAGCAGATTTGATGGAGAGACCACCTAGAGAGCAAGGTAATGAGGCTTTTGACCACGCCCAGTCAGAGAGGGGACCCCCTGCGATAGCTGATACCGCTTCACGCATAGAGGAATCAAAGGCTTCGATAGCACCCTTAGCGTAACTTGGGGGGCAGGTTCTGAGAGCAAAGGCGACCTTTGGTAGAGAGAGACATGAACGTAGGAGGGCAGACTCCATCTGAGCGTCCTCGAGGTCCGGGAGCCTGTCCAGGATCTCATCGATTTTTTCCACACGTTTAAGGATGATGGAGTCACAGAAGGAAGGAGGACCTATGGGGGAACCTAGGAGCTCAATACCCTCACTGGCAATAGGTATCTCGGTAGGGAGAGGGTTGTGGGCAGGGGGGGCTGCCCCAGGAATGTGAAGGATGGACTTAGATCTGTTCAGGTGAAGTCCACGAGCTGGACCATCCTCCTCAATGATGGATAGAGCAGTCTGAAGATCATCAGCCCTACCACACAGGGTTCCATCATCAAGGTACCAGGCATTGATAAGCAGATCAGGTACTTGGTCCCTGATTCTTTCTATTATTGGATGAAGGGCGAGGGCAAAACCCAAGGGACCTAAGGGGTCACCCTGCTGTACACCACAACAACTGAGGATGGTGTGATCACCCAGATGCAAAAGGGGTTGGGCCCCGTAACATACCTCCATCCAGGCTGCCATGGAGGGAATATGAGTCCTGATCTCTTGGAACATTTTCCCGCGGTCAATGCTATTGAAGGCGTTAGAAAAGTCGAGGAGAAGGGTCCAACAGTCGTCCGGAGGGATGTTATCTTCCAACACATAACGTAGAGAGTGTACTATGGCCTCGCAGCCAACTGGGACTCCAACACCGAGCTGAAGAGGTGAAAGGACCCTGATGGCCTCAGATCTTACAGCCTGGGAGATACACTTGGAAGTGAGCCGTCGCAAAACCTCACCCACTGCAATTGGCCGGACCCCCCCATTTTTCTTTTTACAGGCGATGAGGGTGGCGCCGCAGAGGTGGGGGACGACATCAGGGGGGACCAGCCCCGCACACAAACAGTTAACCAACCTTAGAAGAGCCTGAAGAGCACCGTTAGCTCTAGCTGGGGAGGGGCAGAGGGTGGCCTCCTTTAGGTGGTTGGCTCTAAGGCTGGAAGGACCGGGGGCAGACCCGTTTGGGAAGGACCTAAGAGCTTTGACGAGCCCTTCAGCTGAAATCCTAACATGTGGAGGGGACGGCTCAGATGGAATGTGAGGAAGAGAGGCCTGGGGGTGTTTAATCAACATCTGGGCAAGGATGTCATCCGAAGCAGGGGCAAGACCATTAGAAGACAGGGCTTGGATGGCCTTCCTGAACTGACCGTCCTCCATGGCCTGCCTGGCCTGCCTGGCACGTCTGGCATTGGCTAGTCGTGAAGGGTCTGAGGACCTTTTCTTATGCTTTCCTTTCAGGAGGTGACCTGCATTTACAGCATCGGACCAAAGGCCCAGGACGTCACCATCTTTCCATCTTCGGATACGAGCCTTGACTAACTTCCCAGTGTCACGCAGATGACTTCTGCCCTTACTGGGAGGGGCTGCGAGGATGCACTTGGGGAGCAAAAAGAACTTGCTCCAAGGCATGAGATCTGAAGGGGCTTCGCAAATATCACGAGAGACCGCTTCCACCAGACCGGCCCAAACATTCCTGGCTCCCTTTGGGACATGATGTAGGGTTGGGGTTGTCAAGGAAAAGATGGCCTGGAGATTGGGCAATACAGCGGAAGATGGTACGGGGTCGTCAACTGCCACATGGTGGTTGAGAACTGCCGAGGCAAAGACAGAGGAACCTGGGATGGTGGATATGGAGGCCGTTATGGAGGGAGACCCTTGGCTGATGGTGGCAGCAGGAATGTTCATACAAGAGCCAAGTCGGGAGGGCAGGCAGTTTGTACAGGGGTTCTTCAGCTGACAACAGAACAACTTATACAACGACCACTCCGATTACACCTACAACAAACCATTCCTATTGGAACTCGTTATCCGGTGACGTCGAGTGAATAGCGCTTTCTACCCCCACAGAAACTGCCAACAACTTAATCGGTTGGATGACTCGATATAAATAAAAATACAGTACGAAGCTACAAGGGTGCGCTAACTAGCTAGCTAGCTAAGGCTAAGCTGTTATTTTGTGAATTGCTGAGCTCACTTTCAAGCTGGAAAGTCATGGATCAAAAGCCATAAGTTGAAACGCGCATACGCGGGGGTATATCCTGGCACACCTTTTTAGCTACAACCCTGTTTTCCAAAGGAGGAACATCGCTAAGCAATGTTAGTCCAAAATATTTACCGTATTCTTGTGGTGTTAGTTGCCGTACTTCTATTTACCACCGTTACCCTGTTCCTCAAATCAAGTACGATAATCGATAAATACAAGGAACTGCAATCTGCCAGAAATGAAAATGAAAATCAAGGTCTTGAAGGTTCTAGTGGCAATTCTGACCCAGTTTCGCCAACAACAGTGAATGCTCTAAATAATACCGTTGAACAAGATCCTTTGCAACTGATAAAGCTTCCATGGGCTTCAGTCGTTGGTAAGGGTGGGGATGATTCATATCACTTCTTTTCTGCATATTTTGATGACAGGACTGGCGCACCAAACAGACCAGCTGTGATAGTAATGGGTTATGCCTTCAATAGAGTTCGAAAGATTCCTCTTTACTGCATCTTCAAGTATTCAAATGGGAGCAATGTTTGCCTAAAGAAACCATTGGAAAAGAAAAATCCTATTCCTTGCCATGCTCCAAACTTGGGAGCAGAGCCCTACCACTATTACTGCCCTGTGAAGGCTGGAGAAGACCCTCCTGTGTCTGTTATGATATCAAGCAATAGCACTTGTGATCCAAAGTTCACCTCAAATGAAATTCCAGTGAAAAATAGAGACAGTGGCAAAGGAAAAGTTCTCAAGAAATTTGGTGTTTGTGTAAGTGGGCCTGTAATTGAAAATAAGAATACTGTTCAAGACCTGGTGGAGTTTATTTCCATGAGCAAACTTTTGGGAGCTGAGTTGATTACATTTTACATCAACAAGAAACAGTTGAACGAGAGTATAATCCGATATATCTTACACCGATATACTGATGTCCGCATGATCGAGTGGAGACAATTCCAGAAGTGGTATATATCCATTGCACTACTATGGACAAATGCTTATTATGAGTGACTGCATGTACAGAAGCATGTACGAAACTGAGTATTCTCTCCCCATTGACATTGATGAGATGATAGTTCCAATCAAGGGTACCAATTGGTCTCAAATGTTGCAAGACCTGCCAAAAAGAGAAAAGTATGCTAGTCTTGTATTTGAGAATACATTTTTTCGCAAAAAAAATGCAAGTCCCCATGAGTTGTTACCTAATTGTGGAAATTTTAAAGATTCTAAGTATTTCACAAAACTGGATCGACACGCATGTTACCCTGGTTATCATTACCGAGCTAAGCTGATGACAAGGCCAAGATTTGTACTGCAGGCTGGCATTCATTATATCTGTTCAGTGATCAGTGGATACCAAAGAACCTTACAAGTTCCAAATACAGTGGCCATTCTGGCTCACTATCGGGATCCCATTCCTGGGGATTGTATTAATAAAGAGACTAAGGTAGATAAGTCTCTTCTCAAATATTCAGATGGACTCCATATGAGAATGTGTACAGGAATATGATTAAATTATTTTAATAACACGAAGTGTGAAGTAGCTATATTTGATATGTGTACATGACTTTGAAAATTGTCTTAGTGACAACGCATTGCCAGACGCTGGTGATCACTGTGACCCTGTACTTTCTTAATTTCATATTGTGTCTTGTCTCTTGTAAGTGATTAATGTTTTGTAAGTACTAGCTAACTGAAGTTACTACATTGGCAACACGGAAAATGGCAACACATGGAAACATAGTGGATTCAAGGGAGTATATACACTGAAGACTGAATTCCTACATTGAACACACAGCTTCAAATATTGAGTCAGAGAGCAGTCCGTATATGTCAGCTGAGATTAATCATACAAATATGTATATATGATATTACTGACGTCACAGGGATGCTAAATTATATAAGTGTTTGTGTGCATGTGTGTGTAAGACAGAGGGCTGCAAATGCCGTATCACAGACACACGCACACACTTACACATTTAGCATCTCTGTAATGTCAGGTATGTATTTGTATGATTACCCTGACATATGCTTATCTTTTAAACAGCTTTTTGATTTTTTAAGCCGATGTTCCAACTCTGGGCAAATTCAAATGTATACTGTTAGCTCAACACAACACGCTTGCTCTCACTCTTCCAGTTGACATTAATTTTGGACTAAATGAGAGCTGGAGGGGTCATATAGCTTTGCTTTATTCTTATATACTATAATCCACTCGCGTTCACCTTTTTCAATAGGCCACAACCTAAATAATATATCCACCCACTCCTATTCAAAATTGTGCTGGTCATTCTTTACCAGTTCTTTGTAAATACGAGTGTGATGGCTTGACTTCGAGCATTGTGTAGTTCTTTACATGTGAGTAGCCATAATATGTGTAGCTTCTTATCAGTAGCCAGCAGGATAGCTTGCAAAAACCTGCAAGATCCTGCTGCTGCAAGGTTAATCCTCCATTTGATGTATGTTTGTGGTAGGATTCTGCAAGAGTACATTGCTGTGTGTTGCTGTGTCTATAAAAAGTTCCTGTCTAGGGCACTGTTTTCTAGCAGCTAGGGTCTGTTCTCTGCAAATCCTTAGTTAGCTCTTAGTGCTCTGAGTCTAGCTGAGTCTGTCCAACTGACTTGCATTCTGTCTTCATTGCTACTGTATATTATAATTCGACTACATTATTGGAGATTCATTGTGCCACCTTTGAAACCTCGGCAACGATCCATCACATTGTTGCAACGGTGGGATCATTTCGCCTACCGATTGAACTAGGACACATCCTGTAGTTAATGAGTTCAAGTGATAGCAGATCGACAACTACATCAGGAATTCTCCTTAAGCAGGTTCAACATCTGAGAAAATGTGTACACCAAGGACAATGGAGAACACAGCAGGGATCTGAGCAATGATCCAAAAGGTTCCAGCAGTTGCATAATCAGGGATTTTGATAATGATGCAGGGGAGAGGCAGCAGAGAGCTAAAAAAGCTGCAACTCTACAGGAATATGATAGCGAGCAGCTGCAGTGCCAGTTACCCTATAAACCACTAGTAGAATCTTGCCATCTTGATAAGCGTGGAGGATGCATAGGTAGATAAGATTCGGAACTAGTTTACATCCGGTATATACAAAGAACAATTGATTAACTTTTGGAAGCTTAGCTGGATAGATACTTAAGTTTCTCTCGTTCATGTCAACTATATGGTCAGTGTTGGAATAAGACACATTGATTCCCATATAAAAAGTCATAGAATGTCAGCATGTCTTGAGCATCAAATTGTAAATGACTTTAGTTGACCACTCCCACTCAGGAATTCAGGACAAGATTACAAGATTGCATGATACAAGATAAAATAGCGAGAGGTACAAAAGATAAATAATTGATTCTTGTAGCCTTTAGTCGATGACTTAGTGGTGGGATCAATTCTGTTAGTAGATCTGTTCCACGATGGCTACATAGGCATGTCATGCACAAGGCGGTGGATTACTGCAGTGCTATGGGTGCAATCATTCTGGATGGTTACATAGGAATGTCATGCACAAGGGGATGGATTACTGCAGTGATATGGGTGGGATCAATTCTGCTAATTCCAGGTTGCTAGGGATGTCATGCACAAGAATATAGATTACTGCAGTTCTATGGGTGAGATTGATTCTGCTAGTTACTGGATGGCTACATAGGCATGTCATGCACAGGGGGATCAATTCCTGCTGTGATGGGATCAATTCTAGTAGAATATCTACTAGACAACAAGTCCAGGAGATCCATTACATCGGTGCCTCTACTCTGTGGTGTGGTAATGAACTTAGTATCTCTTTTCTGCACCAATTCCAGCATTCTGATAGCTTTGACCAGTTGAGGTCTCCAAATCTGTGAGCGGTATGTTAGCCTAGATTTGACTAGATTTGACTAGTTTATGATAAAGAGACCTAACTCTAATCAACGTTGATTCACGGATGATTCTCCGAATAAGATTTAGGGCCATGTATGCAATGTGACAAGTGTGCAAGAGATCATAATGCCAGAATAGATATTAGACGGTGTTATTCGTAGATCCTTCTGCTGTTAAAGTTTGCATATCTGTGTGGTAAATCTCACTGATGTGTGGTTTGAGCTATTTAGCTGTAAACTCCACTTTTCATACCATGATGTCCACTGTATGGATTCGTTTTCTCCGTTTTCTGTATAAGTCTGTTTGCTTGCATTGCCATCATAAGCAAAAAAGTATATAGATATTGAATCTAAATCATTTAAGTAGAGCAAAAACAGGAGTGGTCTCAATATACTCCCATGTGGAACTCCTGATACAACTGTCAACATATTGATGGTACACTATAATTATACTTCTGTCTACCTGAGAGATATTCTTTCAGTCAAAACCATGTAAGGCCTGTGATGCCAATACCCAAATTTTGTACAGGAGTTTATTGTGAGGTTTTCAGAGGTCCATATAAACCACACCATTACAAGACTTTTGATCAATAGGTTTGTAAATGTCAAGGGTGTTTTCTCTATGGCTTGAGGTCTCTATCAGGAAACACTGCAGATAAGCTAGCTAGCCATGCACAATAAAACACTTGGAATACTTTTTTTTGCCTCTCTAACTCAATAATGTTTGGGAACTTTGGATCAACAGTTATTTTAGCTCTTATCTAGCTTGTTCCTCCATCTTTAAACTTTAGTACAGCAGGCAACGATTCTTTCTCAGAACACCTCTACTTTATACGAAATATTTTTTTTTGCTTTCAGAGAGAACTAGCCACTATACTGTAACTACTTCATTTTTAGCCTTTTTTCCAAAAACACTTGTAAATCACACCATTTCAATATCAATGCTTTCTGCTTAAACCTCTGTGTTTCAGCATCTGCAGGGTTATTCTAGTAGAGTAGCACTAAATGTAGACTTTCTCATCAACTCTTTGAGTTAGATTTCAATGCATGAGGTCTAGCAAAGCTTTTTAGTTAATGGCCACCTATCGTGATCGAATCCTACTATTACCAAGATAAAAAAATTAACTATGAACCTCTTGAGTTTCCCTATATTGTGGGTGTGGTTGGTTATAAATTTGCAGTGGTTGACAAGTGAACTTTGAACTTAACCTGGGAGGCATGGTTTCAGATGAGTTTAAAGAACCCAACCATCACTTACTTAATACTAACCTTCTGGATCTTGAGGCAGAACATGCCCCAGAGAATGGTAATTATTATCAGATTTTAACACATGATTAGCGTAATAATGTCAAGCATAACATTTAAACAAAAGCACTGCTAGAGAAGTTCTCCTATAATATCTGTGGAAAGTTCCATTTAAGGAGAGATTGGCTGTCTTCACATCTGAAACAGATACATGATATAAAGAGCAACAAGCTAACCCCTTTTTCTACCTATTATTAAAGTGTGAATCATCTCTATTCCATCACGAAACTCCTGTTGGGTCATTGTGAGTCAGTCCACGAGTATTCAGTGGGTGAATATAACATAGTACGGTCTATTAATTAAAGGATTCACTGGGTGAATGGTTTAATTCTGTCAGCTCTTGTTATTATATAGCATCAACGTTTATTAAAGCATAACTATCATGGTTTCTATATCACATCACAGTAACTAGTTGCCTAGTACACCATGAATATTGTAAACAACATTGTGCACTGAGCGAGCATTCTCCATATTCAAAATTTTAACTGATTGATGAAATATGCTTGACCTGAAAGACAGTTAAGCATTTGTTACGTCTAGAGCCTAGACCAGGTCCACCATAGCTGTGCAGAAAGATAGGGGGGCTGACACCTTTTTTTTTTACAAAGTGTTAAAAAAACACTTGTGGTTATGACTTTGGAACTCTATACATTCCACATACTTCATTATATGAACTCAATATATAGCTTTAAAAAAAAAGCTCTCTCTATGGAATTTGATTCTAAAGACTGCTATAGGTACAACCATGGCCAAGGTACACGCAGTCAAAATTTGGTGACCGAATTCCCATAACTCTAACTGTTCTAGCTCCAAATTGGAAATTGCTAGACAGTTGAAATGGGGTGTTTTCATTAGGCGCTAAAACTAAGTACGTGGATATGATCCCAGTGATAGGCAATGCCCTTTTGACGGCGCTATTAATTGGTGATGTCTTGGGATCCTACCACATTGAAACGACGGGCCGACACGTATGTTACACTGGTTATCAATTCCGAGATAAGCTGATCACAAAGCCAAGATTTGTACTGCAGGCTGGCGTTCATTTTATCTGTTCAGTGATTAGTGGATACCAAAGAACCTTACAAGTTCCAAATACAGTGGCCATTCTGGCTCACTATCGGGATCCCATTCCTGGGAATTGTATTAATAAAGAGACTAAGGTAGATAAGTCTCTTCTCAAATATTCAGATGGACTCCATATGAGAATGTGTACAAGGATATGATGAATTGTTTTGGTGTTATTTTTATATTTTAGTACCACGAAGACCTGTGAAGTATATTTGATATAATATGTACATGACTTTGATATTTTTTTTAATGACAACGCATTGCCAGATGCTGGTGATCATTGTGACCCTGCACTTTCTTAATTTTGGACTGTTTCTTGTCTCATAGTTAGAGATTGATGTTTTGTAACGACTAGCTGACTGAAGTTACTACATTGGCAACATGTAAAATGGCAATGTTTTGTGTGGGTGGACTGCTATGTCAGTCGGAGGGGTACCACTCCACTCGCATGGGAGGAACCAGGCATGTATTTTGTGCATATAGCTGAGTATATATGCGTGGATCAATTGTGGTCATTGGGTGACACTCACTAATTGTCCACCAGGCTTGCATGTGCATAAGTAAAGAGCACATAATGATATCCTGCTTGAGTGTAGTCTCGGAAGACCCTCACAAATTAATCATTATGCTCATTTTATTTAAGCTGAGAACTGAGAACAACTGGAAATTTTTTGTGGCGCCATCAGGAGTTTAACTTCCCTTATGCTATCCAAGCAGGATCTCAACTGGTAGGCTACAGACACCAAACATTCATTACCTATTCTTTAGAAATATGTGTATACGAAAAAGTAGGTCAGGATAGTTCAGGTAATAGATAGAAGGAAAGTAAACTATTAGGGAAAACTGACTGAACATTTCTTGCTGACAAATGGAATACATACATCAGGTTCTCATCATCTTTTACCTGTGCTGCTATGCATCACCATCATCTTTTCACATTCGTACAAAGGTGCATTGCTCTCTGCTGGAAGAATAAATCTTGTGTTTATAAACAGCATGTGATGGATTGTCATAAATTCAAGCTAACTGGTGTGTTGGAGTGGATGACAATAAGCCTCCAGATGCTTCAATAGTGTGTACCTTAGATTACATTCCACATTGCCCACCTAAGATATCATAAGAATGCGCACACTCAATCCAGCCCAGGTCACATACAATCACAAAGTCGTTTGAAAGGTTATCCTTCTGAAGAGCATAGCCAACCATGCCCAAATCAGATTCATAAATAGCCAAAAAAATTCCCTGTGAGAAGAAAATAGTGGGGAACTAATCCTACACAATATGTATCATTCTATTGCACTACCTGACCAAAGAAAATGACAAATTCATACGAATGATTTTATGCCACAATGGTAGCATTATGCACGTTCCATTCTAGCTTTCTTTATATATACAGAGAGAAAGAGCTACTATGCTGTAGTTTATGTTTCCCAGGAGCGATGTGCTGTACATGTTTGGTTAGCAAAGTGGGAAGTTGGATTGGTGTTGCCGCACATGGTCAATCATGTATATATATATGTATGTATGTTTGTATTCATGTATGTTTACCTGTAAAGATAATAGTAATGAATGCAAGAAGACATCAAGTGGCAAGCAAAGATGTGTAGAGAGAGAGGGGGGAACAAAAACACACACCGCTTAAAATCCTTGTACGGTTTGTTATGTCCAACCCCTAGGTAGACTCTAGTCCTAATACAGTACTCATCTGTACATTATTGATATCATCATGCTTTGTTATGCTTAGCCAAGAATTGTTAGAGTTTGCAAACATATGCAGGAGGAGCAACGGCCTGAGGCCTTGAAACACAATGGGACAAATTCTGAAATGGAGATGTGCATGTAGAAGTAGGGAGTTTTGTTAGGAGTACTTAAAAGCAGCTTCCCTTGAAGATAAGAAGCATACTACGCTAGGTTAGCTTATCAGGCAGCGCTTTTTGAAGAATTCTCAAGTACTTAATGAAGACCACACAGAAGATGACAAGAACTGATGGTTTCCACTTTTAACCTGGTTAGTGTTTTCAGAAGTGTTTAGTGTCCTATACACCATTAGCACATCTGCCCTCCATTGACTATGCATCAGTTATCCTTCCTATATATTGCAGCCAATTCACTCATCTACATTGCTTTGGCATGCTGATGAATTGAATAGCTTTTCCAGAATGAAACTTCCATCATTTAACTATCAACCATGCAGCTCATTCTCACTTGCCTGTGCCAGTTTTCTTTCCTCTAGCTTCAAATCTGTTGCCACTTTCTCAATCGTTCTCTTTACTATGACGACCATTCCTGGATTGCACAAGCCCATTCTATTTAAGGTCGGTGACCTATTTGTATTATTTTTTCCAGGTGAACATGCACAGAATAACCGGCATTGCCCAGGGAAAAAAAGAAAAATGACACAATATGATTACAGTTACATTCCTAAATAGAAAATCCCATAAAATGATGTGAGTCTCACTTAAACATGGCCAAAATACCACAAAAAGGCCAAAAAATAGCCCATAATGTTCATTCCTCCCAAAAGCCAATTTAAATTATGTTTGGCTTAAAACCTTTCTTGGGTAGTTAAAAAAATACGCACAAGGTTTTATTTTGTCTGAATCAGCCCAGAGATCTCTATACACCTAGTGCGGTCTGGACAAAAAAAGAAAAGTGATGTAAGTATTGATCAAAGATCAACATTCACTGTTCCTACTGGTAGACTTTATGGATGCAACACAAGCTTGAAAACATAAGAGTGGGATACTGTGGTGGCAGTGCCTCCATGGACGGCTACTACCCAAGTTGAGGATGAAGACTATTCTACCCAACCATATTGAGGAACATTCAAAGCCAATCTAACTTAATCATACAGAAATCAGATCATACATGCATATACAGGATTGTACATGAACTCAGTCACAAGACTCTCAATATATCATACATGTAGCTTAGCACCAAGAAAATAGCCTTATAAAGAAGTAGCTAGGTGGGCAGGTGGTATTTTTCTAAAAGGAGCCTTGCCAAAGAGAGAGGATTTTAATCTTTATTGTATTGTAACTGAGAGTTTCTCAATGTAGAGAGTGTGCAACAGACAATGATGATAACAATGATGCTGTGCAGCGTTGGAATGCAGCCTGGGATCTTTGCCATCAGCGTTGGGGACGAGCCATTTCCCTAATACATCACTTGTTGATTTGAACTAGAGGGGAAGGGGTTTCTATAAACTATATGAATAATGCACTTGAGGTAGCTACCAATACCTATGTACTAGTTATTACTTCATTTGTTTGTAATATAAGGGAATCTCATATTAAATTATTATTCATTTATTTGATGACGATAACGATGATAATTGTAATATGACAATGACTATGATGATAATTGTGATGATGATGATAATGATGACAATTTTAATAATAATAATTGTAATGGTGAGGTGATGATGACCATGATGATGATGACGACAACGACGACGATAACAACAATGACGACAACGATGATGATGATGATGATGATGATGATGATGATGATTGTGATAATAATGATTGTGATGATGATGATAATTGTGACAGTAATGATGGTGAATACTAGAAGAGTAACTTTTTGCCATTCTAACTGCAACATGCTTCATTCTGATTTTGCTTGCTGTATTATATATATATATATCCCTTAAACAGCTGGAGCCACAATTTCTACGAGGCCGAGGCTATAATGGTGTGGGTGCTATGGGATGTGCCAAGCCAGTGGGTAGAGTATCGTGAAAGCCTCCACATTTTTTATGACTTTTTTTCCTATGGTCAGTTGTGTAGAAGTTATTGCTAACATTTCTGCAACCGAATGGAATAGAGATTCCTGTTTTGATGCTCCATCACGCCTATTGGACGTCTCGGTTTTCTTTCATTGTTACTTTGAAGGCTACACAGTCTTTTAACTTGTACACGACGGCTGAGTTTGAAGCTTCAGGGGCCTTATGCATATGCAGTAAAGTATGTAAAAGGTATTTTTCATACGTCAAGGGATTCATTTCATCAGAGAATGTTTAAAATTGCTGCAAGTGTTGGTGCAGTTGAGTCCAGACCATGTCTAGTTAATAGACAGCAACATCATTCAAATATCCAGGCACAGAATTATAGATTACTTCCATCTGAACCTCACAATTCCCTATATAGTGGACCACCAGATCACTGAGCTTGACAAGATTTGATGAAGCTTTATCTCATAATATTTCTGAGTTCATGCTCTTACTTCAGCAAACATTAATGGAGCCAGAGCATCCACACATTCATTATTGCCATTCTATGAATATGATTACCACTTCTATCGCATTTAATCTTGAGTTTGACATGTGGAAACAAAAGTGGGAAAGTCAGGGATAAATGACATTAAGACTGAAGATGCGCTGCGCCCTGATGATGAGCTGACTGTAATCCACTCTTACTTTATTGAGAGCTCTAAATCATGTGAAGAAGAAGGCATTGTTATAAGTTTTGTAGAAAATTAATTTCAAGTAGTTAGTATTTGTATATATTCAGGCAATGGTGAGATACTAATCTTGCCATTGGCAGCAGTTCAATCTCTCCATATATTCCATTTCTATTCCATTTTTAAGGCATGACAATGTTGGCAGTGTGTCAACATTGACCAAAGGTAGAAGTTTGTATTGCTAGGACTTTCACTTGTACTTCTTCTTGTTTGTCTCTGCCTTTGTCTGTTCAACTCACTCTAAACTTTTCCCCTTGTCTGCTAATGCTGCTCTCACTACTCCATGTCTTTCTCTGTTCTGCTCCTCCCAGTCCTTTTGTATTCTTCTCTCTGAGACTCTTTCCCATTCCCTATTAAATATTCTGATATATGTTCATAAAAACTCAGGCCTTCTTTACCTCTGTCTCTCTGCTTCTGTAACTCTATCATGTTCATTTCACAGGTATTGATTGCTACTACATAATGTACTGTGCATGCTCAGTAGGCAGTAGCATGACATACGTACACACACATACATACACACATATGAACAAGCATATTATTGGTGAGTGAAGTGGGGAATTAGATGGAAAACTTGGCATTGCAATGCATGGTGTATGTATGAACATTTGCATCTCATTCTATGTTTGTATTCACCATACATTCACCTGCAAAAATACTAGTAATTAATGCCAGGCATTGAGTGGTGAGAAGATAAAGAAGAAAGCTAGAGTATGTTGATGAACCGAGTAACTATGTCCTTTATCCTTTCCCTTCAGTCATGCAGCTCATTTTTGCTTGCCTATGGGGGCGATGGTTTTGGAGGCTTTGTGGGGGTGGGGGTTATTAATTTGTATTGTTGTCTGTGGCAGGTTTATTATGATATCTGGTAAAGGGTCTCATCCGATATTAACAGAGAAGGCTGTTCGTACTCGAGTATCACAGTCAGGCCAGTTTAACTAGATTCCAAGAGTTTTCTCTATGGATCTTTTCATTGATATAACTATTCCAGGTTTACATAACCTATATTATGAGACAGGTGACCTCTTTACATTTTTTACAGGTGGTGAACTTATGATGCATAAACATACATTTATGCTCCATTCCAGCCAAACCAAAGTTTTCCATTTACCAACAAACTGAGTCTTGCACTGCTCGTCTAATGAAGTGGCAAACAAAGGTGCATTATATGATGAGGGAAGGTGCTTTAAGTGATGAGGGAAGATGCTTTAAGTGATGAGGGAAAGTACATTAAATGATGAGGAAGATGCTTTGAGGGAAGATGCTTTAAGCGATGAGGGAAGGTGCATTAAGTGGCAAGGTAAACTGCATTAAGTGACGAGGAGGGTGCATTAAGTGACGAGGAGGGTGCATTAATTTATGAGGAAGGTGCCTTAAGTGATGAGGGAAGGTGCATTAAGTAATGAGGGAAGGTTCTTTAATTAAGTGATGAGGTGAGGGGCATTAAGTGACAAAGGAAGGGAAGGGAAACTCTGCTACTGATTCTCCTGATTGCTGTCAGCCTTTGTGAAGAAAATTGCATCTCCGAGCGGACCGATGGCTTTGGATGGTGGTAGTGTGACATCAAAGCCGTGCTAAGTTCAGTAAAGTCCTTTGTGGCTGTTTTTTTTGGTGCGAGAAGATTTTTAGGACTTTCAACATATACAACTGAGTAAGACAAAGGTTTCTTTGAATCAGCAACATTGTTAGCTATAAAGAAGACCTCCATCTCTAGGTAAGTGGTAATTGTTTCCTCATTGGTGTTAAATTCGTGTATTTTCCCGAGAGTGACTGCCTTCGTTTTGTTCCTCATCGACAATTGTAGCGTTCGTGTTCCCAACACTATGTGCATGCGGGTAGATGTAGCTAGTTAGCTTCTACACTCAATAAAAGTTGAAACAATCTTATTCTCAATGAACTCTCAGTTGACATAATAATCACCTTCTAAAGTTTAAGGGTAAATTAATCCTTCCTTTATACAATCCTATTAATACAGGCCGGTTTTTGAATTCAGAAATAATTCAATTCTACAAAAATCAACTTCAATTTTTATTCACTCGACATTTCGACTAGATAAGACTAGAGTATCTAGTAGAAACGTCGAGTGATTAAAAATTGAAGTGATTATTGAGAAGGTAATTTTAATCTGATTCCATATTGATTTCCAAAAGTGACAAGTTCAAAGTGTGAAGTAACACACCCAGAGTTCAGTAGTGACTGTAGCATTAAAGTGCACTTAATAAGATGTGGTTAATTAACACACACACAACATTACATAAAGCACTTCTAGAGAAGTTCTCCTATAACATCTGTGGAAAGTTCCATTCAAGGAGAGATTGGTTGCTTTACATCTGAAACAGATGTATGATAGAAAGAGCAACAAGCTAACCCCTCTTCTACTTATTATTCAAGTGTGACTCATCTCTATTCCATCACAAAACTCCTGTTGGTCATTGTGTGTCAGTCCACGAGTATTCAGTGTGTGAATATAACTTAGTACGGTGTATATATGAAGGATTCTCTGGGTCAATATACCACAGCAGTATGGTTTAATTCTGTCAGCTCTTGTTATTATATAGCATCAACATTTATGAAAGCATTACTATCATGGTTTCTATATCACATCACACTAACTAGTTGCCTAGCACACCATGAATATTGTAAACAACCTTGTGCACTGAGAGAGCAATCTCCATATTTAAAAATAGCAAAATTTTAACTGATTGATAAAATATGCTTGACCTGAAAGATAGTCGAGCATTTGTTACGTCTAGAGCCTAGACCAGGTCCACCAAAGCTGTGCAAAATGATAGGGAGGCTGACACAATTTTTTTACAAAGTGTTAAAACAAAACTTGTGTTTATGACTTTGGAACTCCATACATTCCACATACTTACTTCATTCTATGAACTCAATATATAGCTTTAAAAAAAGGCTCTCTCTACGTAATTCGATTCTAAAGACTGATGTATAGGCACAACCATGGCCAAGGTACAAGCAGTCAAAATTTGGGGACCCTAAAACATGAATGCCCATAACTCTAACTGTTCTAGCTCCAAATTGGGAAGTGCTAGACAGTTGAAATGAGTACCAGTGTCTAGACGGAGCTCTACTCTACTAAATGAGTGTTTTCATTAGGCGCTAAAACTAAGTACGTGGATGTGATCAGTGGTCGTTGTATAAGTTGTTCCTGTTGTCAGCTGAAGAACCCCTGTACAATGCCTGCCCTCCCGACTTGGCTCTTGTATGAACATTCCTGCTGCCACCATCAGCCAAGGGTCTCCCACCATAATGGCCTCCACATCCACCATCCCAGGTTCCTCTATCTTTACCTCGGCAGTAGATAAGATCCAAGATCTCTTTGTGCCCCGATTTGACCAGATACAAAAGTAGGTTTCGTCAGTTAACAATGCACGCAGTAATGAAGTATATTAGTGTGAGCATGCGCATACATGTAGGTAATAGTGTGTGGGTAAAGGGTCCTTGCCCATTAGGTAAAGGGTCTCTGCCCATGATTGGCTATCTCCCCCAGGCCTATATTAGTCTTTGTAATTAGGCCGATGATCCAGTACACATTTCCTACTAGAGCGGCGTCGTGGCGGTTGGCACCGGGCTGGACGGTGTCCGTTGAGGCTTAGGTGCTGATGCTGGAGACTGTGGTGAAGGTGGAGGTGGAGATGGAGGTGGAGGGTCAACGATCCGAGTGGTATCAGGGGTGTAGGCAGGCACAGGTATGGAGGGGCTCTCGACTACTTGGCCAGGCAGAGTGGTATGTACCGGAGGAGCACTGACATTCTGAAATGCAGGGACCAAAAGGGAAGTGGAGGGGGAGCACTTGCGGAGGAATTTCCTGTTCCGTAGGGAGGCACGGCCTGATCTGAGCATGCGTACCCAGTATTGGTGGAACTGTTTAACCTCAGTGACGATGCCGAGTTTGTCCCATCGACGGGGGAATAGACCTGACTGGTTTTGCACCCTGACCTTGTCTCCAACCATGAGAGGGGTGAGGGGGCGAGAGTGTTCGGACCATTTGTCGTGTTCCCTGGATCCACGATCAGCCATCGTCTTCTCTCTGTCATCCAGAATGCGGTTCCAGTAGTCGTGGAGTCTGAGTTTGCCTGGGAGAACAGGTAGCAGGCCCTGAATAGGGCAGGCGAACATAGCGATGGCAGGGGATATCTTTGTGACAGGGTCAGGAGTGTTTCTGTATGCGAGCATCGCTTTCTGGAATGAGTCAGTGTTGAGGTCTCCATTGTCGGGTGTATTACCCGCGAGTGCACGTTTGACGGTCTTCACTCCGATCTCGGCTCGGCAGTTGGCATGTGGATTTGACACAGTGCTGGTCCTGTGGTGGACGCCCCAGTCGGCGAGGAATTTCCTTGTCACAGAGGCAGTAAATTCAGGACCCCCGTCGGTCGTGATATCTTCTGGAATGCCGAAGGTTACGAATATGGATCGCAAGTTCCCTACCAGGCCAGTAGCCCCATTGCACGAGCGTTCGACAATGGGCCAGTTGGAGTATCGATCCACAATGACCACATAAGTGTGGCCTTTGTTGTGGAAATAGTCTGCACAAATGCTCTGGAACGGCCTTGTGGGTAGAACCGGGGGGTGTAGCAGGGAGTGATGATTGTGATGGCGACATCTCGTTACACTTGCTGCAGGTTGAACTGTGGTGTGAAATGTCCGCGGCAATGCCTGGCCAGAATATGGATGCTTCGGCTTTGGATAGCATCATTGTGACACCGTGATGGGCTGAGTGTAGGGCTTTCAGGCAGTCTTCCCTGAGATTCACAGGGATGATAACTCGATCCCTGTAAACCGCCACCCCATCTGTGAAGTAGAGGTGGGATCTGTGGGTGTGGTATTCCCTGATTTATTTTGGCGTGTCTGCCTGTTTCTCGGGGAATCCTTCTTCAATGGTTTGTAGCAGAAGCTGCATGGTGTCATCCGTGGTCGTTTGTTCCTTTAGGAGCTGCCAGGTAATTTGAACCATCGAATTCATGACTGAACACAGTGTGACAATCAAATCCTCCTCGTCTTCCTCGTCCGGCTGGTCGACTAATAGTCCGGCCATGAGTGCCAGGGGGATCTTGAGAGGTGGGGCCGACACCACATCAGGTAGAGACAACTTGTCGGGGCTGTGTGAGCCTGTAGTGTATCGGGATAGAGCGTCAGAAGTGCTGTTTCTCACTCCGGGGATGTATAACATGGTGAAGTCGTACATCAACGTCTTTTCTTTCAAATTATGAAGACGGCTATTGGTGATGTCTGCGAGGGCTCTGTCACCGAAGATCTTCACAAGAGGCTTGTGGTCAACTGCGACGTATAGCTCTCTGCATCCGAGTATGAAGTGGCGACATTTCTCTACGGCCAGGGCTTCACCTTCAATTGCTGCATACCTGGACTCGGCTGCATGGGTGAATCTGGACCCGACCAGAGTGATTCTCCAGCCGTCGTTGCAACAGAAGAGCTCTCTGGTGGGGCATGCACAATGTTTCTGAAACATCCAGTAGCCGATGCCGATCTTGCTCCAGTCGGTGGCTATGCACGTAGGCCTGTCTTTCTCAAAAATCTCCACACCCTGGTTGATCTGCTCAATGATGATCTGCTTGGATTCCTCGAATGCTTCCTGGTGTTCTGTGGTCCAAGTAAATTTCGTGGATGGTGCAGCAAGTCCCTGAAGGGAGCCATTGTAGTGGCGCGGGAGAAGGTGTATGCCACCTGATTTACCAGGCCAAACCACGAGCGAACATCAGTTGTAGAGGATGGGGTGGGGAACTCAGCAATGGCTTTTGTAAACTTCCTGGCTGGCTTGATGGTGGACATGCTGATTTTGAAACCAGCGAATTGCACTGTGTCTTGTGCGAATTGAAATTTATCCGGGTTGAGGGTGATACCATTGGTGCCACATCTCGTTAGCCAGAGGACAGCGTCGTTGAATGCTTGCTCTATGTCCGCAGACCATATCAGAGTGTCGTCGACGCACTTTGTTTTGTTCGTGATGTCTTCGACCAGATTGTAGAATCTGGCAGTGTACCCGTCACCTGAAGCCTTGTACCCCTGGGGGGTGGTGAGGTAACGGTATCTTCCCCAGGCAGTGATGAATGTGGTGAAGTGGGTGTCCTCTGGATGCAATAGAACGGAATGATATCCATTCTAAGCGTCAAACGCCGACTTTTTCATCTGCCTGGGTATGTCTCGAGCTTGGTGGTAAGGGGAATTGGTGTGATGAGTCTCTCGAGTAGCATGGGCGTTCAATGGCTGGAAGTCTATCACACGCCTGGGTTCGCCATTTGATTTACCCACAATCATCATCCTCTGGTACCAAGTGTCAGGGGTTCCGATGGGGACTTTCTCTATGACTCCGAGGCGGACGTTGCGGTCCAGGTGCTCCTTCACCTTGCCTTCCCAGTGCACAGGCACGGAAGCTGCCTTGTGAGCCATGACAGGTGTGGCCTCTGGGTCAATGTTAAGTCTCAGGGGGGGACCGGCCATCATGGGGAGCGGTTGGTGGCAGCAAGTGTTGAACGTCGAAGCTTTGAAGATCGTACGCAGGTGTTGTTCCAGGACGCCCCTGTTAGCCTCTGTGGCTGGCACAGGTAGTGGGATAGGTCCCGGGGGCGGTTGTGAGCGGGTCGGGCAGTTGCAAGGACGCTTGTTGTCTTGCTTCGTTGGTTCCGATTTCTTCTTCTCAGGTAGCATGACGCTGGAGGTTGCACCCACCACTGTGGATAGGAATCCTCGGGGGAGATCATACCAACTCAGAGCACGCCTCTCTGCTTAGGAACAAGCGAGAGATGTTGGGGGTCACATAAACCATCTGCTTGGAGCAAGGCTCAATGCCTGGGAGTTTGAACTCAAGGAGGATGGCACCCAGAATCCGGATGCCACTGTTGTTGGCGGCTTGCATCCTCTGAGTGACAGGGATCAAGTCAGCTTTGGAGATTCCCAGTTTCTGGAGGATGTGAGTCCCGACCAGACAGCTCTGGCATCCAGTGTCAGCCATGCCATCAATGTTGATCACAGCCCGACGTGGTCATTGAGGAAGCCTCAGTTTGATGTAGTCGTCTGGGAGTAGTTTCGCCACTAGTTTTCTAGTTGGCTGGGGGAGGGACCATCTTTTCTCCCACTTGTCAGTCTTGCTGTTGAAGATGTGGTGGTCCAGAGCATGATGCTTGTTAGCCCCATGGGTTGAAACATTACATACTTGATCAAATACAGCATTTTCTGTCCCCGGGGCTTTGACTTACAAACAGCTTCTGAGTGATTCGTCTTGCCACAGTTGCTGCACTTGTGCCCGAAAGCCTTGCACTCGTGCCCGAAAGCCTTGCACTCGGTGCTCCGCGTAGGGAGTGCTGGGTATTTCCCGTGTCCGGTCTTTCCACAGAAGTAGCATCTGCTGTCGTCCATGTCCGGTAGTGGTTGTCCTTGCCTTGGCAGTTTCTTGTACTTGCTCCTTAAGGCGTTGACCGAGTTGTTGGGGTCCAGCTGAGATATCGACACCTTCGCGATCTCCTTCGATTCAACGTAGGCCATGGCTCTCTCGATTGTAAGTGGCTGGTTGGGTTCTCCCAAGATGCCTTGCTTGATCTCTTGATCAGCCAGGCCTGTGACGAGGGCATCAGCAACGTTTTCTTCCGTGTAGTTCACGATCACACCACATGTGCACTTCTTGCTGTACTGGCATGTGGCTGCTTGCCCTCTCAGGCGGGCCCCGAAGGCCCTCACATTCTCTTCCCTGTCCTGCGACATACTGTGCACGCGGTCTCTTGCCACCGTTGGGTTTTCAATCCAAACTGCTAGCACCTTGATGGCAGCCACAATGGCATCAACTGGCAGCCCCGACAAAACCACACCCCCATTGTTCCTCTGGTGGTCCCTCCTTAGGCCCGGGTCGCAGCATTCTAACAGTTGGAGGGCCTTCTCGGCCCCCTGCACCTTGGTGGCTTGCAGGTAGTCACCCCACCTGGACATGAAGTACAGCCAGCTTGTGTTGTACCTGCTGCTGATATCGTCGGTCTTCTCACGGCTTCGACTTTTGATCAGTCCTTCTCCTGCCCTTTGTGGTTCATGAGATGACCAGACAGGTGGGTGGCTGCCAGCGCTGGGTTTGCCATCGCCCCCTCGGGTATTAGGTACTCGCATCCATCGATGGGGCACCTTCTCTCGTCCATACCTCTTGCGGGGGGCTCTAATTAGAATCCTTTCAGTCCAGGTCTACAATAGGTCTACAAACTAGAATATACTTCATTACTGCGTGCATAGTTAAGATCCAAGATCTCTTTGTGCCCCGATTTGACCAGATACAAAAGTAGGTTTCGTCAGTTAACAATGCACGCAGTAATGAAGTATATTAGTGTGAGCATGCGCATACATGTAGGTAATAGTGTGTGGGTAAAGGGTCCTTGCCCATTAGGTAAAGGGTCTCTGCCCATGATTGGCTAGGCAGTTCTCAACCACCATGGAGCAGTTGACGATCCCGTACCATCTCCCGCTGTATTGCCCAATCTCCAGGCCATCTTTTCCTTGACAACCCCCTTACATCATCACCAAAGGGAGCCAGGAATGATTGGGCTGGTCTGGTGGAAGCGGTCTCTCATGACATTTGCGAAACCCCTTCAGATCTCATGCCTTGGAGCAAGTTCTTTTTGCTCCCCAAGTTCATCCTCGCAGCCCCTCCCAGTAAGGGCAGAAGTCATCTGCGTGACACCGGGAAGTTAGTCAAGGCTCGTATCCGAAGATAGAAAGATGGTGACGTCCTGGGCCTTTGGTCCGATGCTGTAAGTGCAGGTCACCTCCTGAAAGGAAAGCACCAGAAAAGGTCCTCAGATCCTTCACGGGTAGCCAATGCCAGACGTGCCAGGCAGGCCATGGAGGACGGTCAGTTCAGGAAGGCCATCCAAGCCCTGTCTTCTAATGGTCTTGCCCCTGCTTCGGATGACGTCCTTGCCCAGATGTTGATTAAACACCCCCAGGCCTCTCTTCCTCACATTCCATCTGAGCCGTCCATTCCATCTGAGCCGTCCCCTCCACATGTTAGGATTTCAGCTGAAGGGCTCGTCAAAGCTCTTAGGTCCTTCCCAAATGGGTCTGCCCCCGCCTTAGAGCCAACCACCTAAAGGAGGCCACCCTCTACCCCTCCCCAGCTAGAGCTAATGGTGCTTTTCAGGCTCTTCTAAGTTTGGTTAACTGTTTGTGTGCGGGGTTAGTCCCCCCTGATGTCGTCCCCCACCTCTGCGGCGCCAACCTCATCGCCTGTAAAAAGAAAAATGAGGGGGGTCAGGCCAATTGCAGGTTTTGCTACGGCTCACTTCCAATTGTATCTCCCAGGCTGTAAGATCTGAGGCCCTTTCACCTCTTCAGCTCGGTGTTGGAGTCCCTGTCGGCTGCGAGGCCATAGTACACTCTCTACGTTGTGTGTTGGAAGATAACATCCCTCCGTACAATTGTTGGACCTTCTCCTCGACTTTTCTAACGCCTTCAACAGCATTGACCGCGGGAAAATGTTCCAAGATATCAGGACTTACATTCCCTCCATGGCAGCCTGGATGGAGGTATGTTACGGGGCCCAACCCCTTTTGCATCTGGGTGATCACACCATCCTCAGTTGTTGTAGTGTACAGCAGGGTGGCCCTTTAGGCCCCTTGGGTTTTGCCCTCGCCCTTCAACCAACAATAGAAAGAATCAGGGACCAAGTACCTGATCTGCTAATGCCTGGTACCTTGATGATGGGACCCTGTGTGGCAGGGCTGATGATCTTCAGACTGCTCTATCCATCATTGAGGAGGATGGTCCAGCTCGTTGACTTCACCTGAACAGGTCCAAGTCCATCATTCACATTCCTGGGGTAATCCCCCCTGCCCTCAATCCTCTCCCTACCAAGATACCTATTGCCAGTGAGCTCCTAGGTTCCCCTATAGGTCCTCCTTCCTTCTGTGGCCCCATCATCCTTAAACGTGTGGAAAAAATCGATGAGATCCTGCCGGACCTCGAGGACGCTCAGATGGAGTCTGCCCTCCCACGTTCATGTCTCTCTCTACCAAAGGTCGCCTTTGCTCTCAGAACCTGCCCCCTAAGGGTGCTATCGAAGCCTTTGATTCCTCTATGCGTGAAGCAGTATCATCTATCACAGGGGGTCCCTTCTCAGACTGGGTGTGGTCAAAAGCCTCCTTACCTTGCTCTCTAGGTGGTCTCTCCATCAAATCTGCTCCACTCCATGCTCCAGCAGCATTTTTGGGCTCTCTACATCAGTCCCACCACCTCATTGCCAGCATCCTGGGTCGGATTCCTGATGTTTCTCCTCATTTGTCCCCCGCCCTGGCCTCCCTGGCTCTGGCCGCCGATAAACCAGCATGGTATACCCTGGAAGACGTGGATGTCCCCATCAGACAGCATTCCCTCTCACACTCTATCGATCTTGCATCCTTCGACCATCTTATTGCCACGGCTCCCAGCCCCCGTTCTAAGGCCCTTGCCCTATCCACTGCTATTCCCCATGTTGGTGACTGGCTTAATGTCATTCCCTGCCAAGCTCTGGGCCTCCATCTCCTGGACCTGGACTTCAGACACTGTCTCCAGTACTGGCTGGGTATGCAGATGGTAGCGAAGGGTTCTTTCTGCCCCATCTACCAGACTGCTTCCGATCGTCATGGTGACCATCAAGTTGGTTGTGGTGGGAATGGAGATAGGATTCATCGGCATGACACTATCAGGGACACTCTTTTCTCTGCTGCCCAATCTGCTGCCCCCGCACCCCGGAAAGAAGCGCCTGCCCTCATTCCGTCCACAGTCGCCCTGCCGACGTTTTCCTCCCTAACTGGAAAGGTGGGAAACCAGCAGCAATAGATGTCCATGTCATCTCCACCCTCCAGCAGCTCACACTGGCCGGTGGTGCCTCCACCCAGGGTCATGCCCTTAATGTTGGCTGTGAGAGAAAGATGGCAGCCCACTCTGCCGCCTGGGGTTTCCTTTGTTCCCCTGGTTGTTGAGTCTCTGGGTGGTTGGTGCCCTGAAGCTGTTGACCTCATTAGGTCTATTGGCCGTCAACAAGGACAGAGACTTGGAATCCCACCTGCTGAAACAACACCCACCTCTTCCAGAAACTCACCATCACCCTTTGGAGAGGCAACGCCACACTTTGGGCGAACCGAGTCCCCATTAACCCCCCTGACGTCGATGGCGTCTTGACTTATTAATTTAGTTATTGCAATAATTATGGTTAATTATAAATGGGGAAAAAAATTTAACTGGTATTAATTTAATTAATTCAATTGTACCGCGTGATGCGGAACCTTTTTCATGTGACCTTAGGGTGTGGTGTGTACTAAACAAAACGTGCTTGATCTTTGTCTTGGGGGCTGTTGGATCATGTAAAGAGTAAGACTCCAGAGTCCGAAAAATCAGTGCGCGTCAATTAATTTTCGTGATCAACTTCCTTCATACCTCGATGAGTTTATGTGGAGGGAGAGGAATGCCCGCACAACTGCTGAAGCATCATACAAGCAATCAAAACACAGTACCCTGTATAATTTTGTCCTCTGATGTTTATTATAATTTTTTTGGTTGGTGGTTTTTGCTGCATTTGTTGTTTTATGAAGTTTTAATATGAAGTTGTGTTACTGAATATTGTTCTGTCCTGAGGTATGCCTTCTGAACCCTCCATTTTAGCGCGCGAGTTGTACCGCGCGCGTTTAAGATAAGTAGCGTTTTAAAATATATTATTATTATTATTATTATTATTATGAACTTTACAGCCATGTTGACAGGTGTGAAATGTGTGTGAGTGATATTGGAAATAATGATTGCTGAAGGTCAATGAACCAAGAACTGGTGAAGCCTGAAAATGAAGAAAAGAAAAAGTAAAAGGAACAATACAGAGTTAATCAGAGTTAATCAGGGGTCCTATTAATATTGATCATATGGCATGGTGCGCAAGGACAAAGATAGTGAAAAGTGCATGTGTCGGCTGGGTCAAAGTGATTTAGGAAATAATGCCATAAGTACGGTACCAGTTGTTTCTTGATAGATAATAGTGATTGTGAAATGTCAATAGGAGGCAGTGCATTCCATAGTAGTACAATGCGGTTGAAGTAGAAATGTCTACTGTTGGAGGAGCGAGTGAATTTGTAGTTTAATTTGTGAAGTGAAGATGACCGAGTAGGGTTGGTAGAGAATGATATGTATTTTTGTATGTCAAAGTTGCTCGAACGATCCTTTAACGATTTTACAAGGAAGAGGATGTCTTGCAGTTCGAACCAGTACATCAGTGGTAGTAAGTTTAAGGTAATGTATACTAATTGACGCGCACTGATTTTTCGGACTCTGGAGTCTTACTCTTTACATGATCCTTTTCAGCCTTAGCGGTATATTGCCTGAAGAGAAAGCGAGTCCCGATTACAAAAGAAGTTAGTACTGCAAGCTTTAGTACCCGCTGTGGATAACACATTTTGAGGACCAATGAGTATAATCGAGCGTTCAGCTAAAGATCGGAGTTCTTTGATTCTTCAGAAACTTTCGATGGCGTGTCCAGCTATACTTTGCTGAGCCTTGGAAGCTCCTGGACAGAAGATGATCCCACGCGCTAGCAATGGAGAAAGAAAGGTAAGATATAAATAATTTTTATATTTGCAACGCGTAGCTGCTATATATATATATAGCTTGGCTAAGTTGAACTCTAGGTGTGATACTGAGTTTTGTACCTGCATCCATAGGTTCTTTGTTTGTCTGTCAAGTCCCAATACAATGTCCTGCTAACCTACCATCACCCCCATGGGTGGACATGAAAAGGAGAGAGCAGTGGATCTGAAACAAGAAACCCTAACCCCCTGAACTATGAAGCAACTTGAATTTGCCACTTTCTCACAGGTATTACATATCATTTAATGAGTACATTGGTACATATGGAGAGAGAAGGTTATATTCCAATAACATGACTATAATTTTTTTGGTGCCACAATAGGTAGCAGTCGGTGCTCGCAATTCCAGTGTGGCATAGCCAGATGCCACAAGCCATATGCCACATTCCTGGCAGTACCACTGGCTGTCCGATCTCTTTCGTTGCTGGTAGCAGTAAGTGCAACGTCCTCGACTGCGCTTCCCAGATGTTACAGGGTTCTTTATTGGGAAGTGGAGGAAAGGAAGACCCTTGATAATGGAGCCGCACCCAGCTCTGCGTCGGCTACAATAACTTCCAATTATCTCCTTGGCTAACTGAATCCTGAACTTCTTGATCGTAAGTTCACTTACGCTTCCTGACCATCCTTTGTGTAGAATGAAGGCGTTTGTTATGGCCACTGGCACATCGATCAGAAAGTAAAATATGTATTTGTAGAACTTTCTGCTTTTCACCCTGCACCTATAATATCCTCTGATCTAATCCCCTCTGTCCATGCCTCCCATGCATTTATTGTAGGACTGTATATCTAAGGGGCAGCTTATTTCCTCTCTGCTGCCATTGTTTGTATGCCGAATGACTGAGGTGACGCTGGGGTCGCTGTTGGTGTACGTAATCATGACGATTTTTCGGTCCTGCCATGCATTTGCACACACTTTTCCACATTGCGTGGTTAGTGACTGGCCCCTAAAAATGTTTAGAAGTTCATATAATGTGTATCTCATAGTTGTGGTAAATAACATGCATGAACTGATATACAACCCCAAAATGTTTGGCATAACACTAACTTGTGTTTATCTAGTGTACATTTTACCTTTTCTTGAATTTGGCTTTCTTCAGCTCCTCGGGGAAACCATGCCTGTCTTTCCTGGCTGTCCCACATCCATAAATCCCTCTCCTCTCCAAATCAACCAACAGACTATGCGAGGTAAAAAAGCTGTCAAAGTACACGTGGTGCAACTTGCCCTGTAGGTCCTCAGTTAGGTCCTTGACCACTCTTGCCCCCAAGTGGTGCTCAACTGCACCTTTCTTTTTCCCCGTGTAAATCTCGAACTGTGTGGAAAAAACCTTTTCGGCTATCAGCCCGAACCCACACCTTGATTCCTCTTTTGATGGGTTTCATTGGCTTCAAGGATGAATGACCTTGAAAGTTGATCATAGCCTCATCGATTGCAATCTCGCAGTTCGGCCTGTATATGGATGAAAATTTGTGTTGAAAATGGCAGAAAATGGCTGGGATTTTCCCCAGCCTGTCATTATTTTCACTGCCCCTTGGGGAAAGTGTACAATTGTCTACAAAATGTAGAAATCTTGTAATAGTCCTGTACCTATCCCTGGATATTCTTTGGGATATAGGTTTATTGTTGTGGATGGGGTCCTTCTTCCAATAGTCGTCTGTGGATGGCTGGTGGTTAATTCCCATTAGAATGCTGAAGCCTATGAATGCACGAATGTCATCCTCGGTAATTTCTTACCAAGAAACATAGGCTTCAGCACCCATGACTTCTTCAGCATACTTGTTTGTCTGATCTACTATCTCTTCCACTATGTCAGGTGTTAAAAAAAGTTCAAATACCTCCAGTGTTGATTCCGGTATAGGAACTGTAGGTCCTACGGAATATGTGAATGGATAAATGGTAGGGGTCACTAGGTTTGGTGACCAAACTGGAGGCAATGTCTGTGTTGAAGAGACAGTGGATGGTGGAAGCAATGAAAGAGGGTGATGGTTGGATTTGTTGTTGAGTCTGTATAATGTTGAGTTGGGGCTGGGGTGTGTAAGTAGGTGTGGTTGATACTGATGTTGGTTGAGGCATGGGTGTGGTTGATTCTGAGAGCAGGAGTGTGGAAGTCATTGTGGCCAATAATGATGTGGTTTGAGGCTGGGGTGTGGTCAATACCGATGTAGTTTGAGGCTGAGGTGTGGTTGATACTGATGTGGTTTGAGGCTGGGGTGTGGTCGATACTGAAGTAGATATGGAAGTGCATGTTGTCGATAGCGATGGTGGTAAAAGGTGGCAGGTAGCAGTAGTGTTTGCAGAGTCTGATGTGGAAGCAACCACGGAGTCTTTTACTGAGATGGGTGTGTTAAAAGCGGCATTCAAATTCAAATGTACTTGGGTCGATGGGTTGGGTAAAGGTGTCATGTGTAATGCGGCAGGTATCGCGAAGGAATGAGCATCTTCCTCTTCCATGTCTAAATATATTATATTATATATATATTATTATATTATTCAACATTTGTTCGCTAAAATTTTCTTACCTTCCTGCAGGCCTTCAAATTCCTCATCACTTCCATCTGCAAATAGCTCATCCAAGTCCCCATCTCCATCCAATGCCTTGAGGACCTCCTCCAAAGACAAACATTGTCTTTTTGCCATTATAGTTTATCGTATTTTTAATATGTATTAGTCACAATTGTTTTCAAGTTTTCTAAAATTTTTTTTTATAGTAAGTGCTATATAATAAAGGCACTATCATGAACTTACAGTAGTATCGCAGCAATGGATCCTTCGTAAAGAGTAAGACAGCCGATCGCACGAATAAAAGGTTGTGGTATGATGCCAATTGCCGTTCAGAGCACGCACGGCTGTGACGCCAATTGGCGTATCGGTTGATGAATGTCGGTGTTCTATCTAGAAAGAAGTGTTTGGGGGGGAAGCTTGTGTTACTGTAACCCAAGCTTCCCCCACCCCCAAACAATTTATAATTTTCTCCAGCGGGGAGTCAGTGTGAAGAAAAATTATTGTAGGGTACACAAAATCATACCTATAGTTATTATATTCTTGAGAAAGTGTATAAATGAGAGGATGGTCAATGAGTTCACAAATTAATTTTACGTGTTTTAACAGACTTGTAATGATTAATTATATCTTCTAAAATGTCATGAGACAGAGTATCAGGACCTTCAATGCAGATGTTTTCGAGTGTGTCCTCACCCATTCGGTTTCGAAACCTCGTCTTGATGAATTTCATACTACTGAAACTACGTTCAACAGTTGCTGTTGTAACTGGTAGAACAGAAATAATTCCAGCTAGCCTAGACAAATTGGGGAAAGCATCTGCAATGTCGCCATGGCTAATCAGCTTGGACAGGACTTGATGTATAGAACTGCTCGCCTGTACTGCATAAATATGAGCCGCCTGAATAATTTCTATTCAGAAAGTGTATCTTCAGCTTCAATGTCAGGCTGTGAAATACATTCCTCTCCATCATATTGCACTTTCTGCACAGCTCCATAGAAATTTGTCAGTTCCAAAACTTTATCCACGCCATAATTGGGAAGTTTGTCTTTAGTGTCAGGAAGATGTTGTGGATCAAACACAGACATTGCAGAGATGAGATCAGTTGACCCCATTCTGACATTGATGTGATCAACTACACTCTGTATGTATGGACGGTAAATTCTCTGTAAAAACTTGGCCTTATCTTCTTCACTTACAACAATATTTTTCTTTCCAAGCTGTGCAGGATCAGAAAAAACTTCCATATGATCTTTGAACCACATGCTGGTGTTTGGATGTTCTTTCAGTTCCTGTAGCCTTTTTATTGTATTACTCACCATCGTTGGCACACTAGCAAGATCAATTTGTTTGCTTTGCAAACTACCCTGAAGTTTGGCCACGATGTACATGACATCTGACAGCATGTAAATGCTAGCTACAGTCTTGTATTTTGTTAACAGAACTGCTATTCCATGTGCTTCAGCATCCCCTGTATTATCATAGATTTCTTCAAATGTACCAACTAAAGCTGCTAAACTTCTACGCACTGCTCGTATTGCCCTTTCGCGAGCAAGCCATCTGGTGTCACTAGGTTTCTGCATTTTTATTTCTGGACAATCAAGTTGAGCTTGAATTTCAACCAGCTTTTCCGCCTTCTTTGTGGAATAGTGAAACGATTTCCAGATGGTCAACATTGTACCCAATACCCTTTTCACTTCCTGGTGTTCATTAGCTGCATTAATGGAAGCGAGCTGTAGCTTATGACATCGGCAATGAATATAGAGAGCAGAAGGTGCCAACATCCTCAATCGTTTTTGCACACCAGTTTTATGGCCTGACATAGTGCTGGCACCATCAAAGCCAAGTCCACGCAACTTCTCACAGCTGATACCATGGGAGTTAAGAAAATCAGAAAGATATTTAGAAATGGCTTTAGCATTTGTTTCTTTAACATGGATGATTCCAAGGAAATGTTCAACTACTTTATTTTCGTGAAGCCATCGAGCACAAACAGACAATTCTTCCTGTGATGCAGAGTTTGTAGACTCGTCTGCCATCAATGAGTAATATGCACTCGATTTCAAGCTAACCAAGAGTTTTTCCTTGATAATCTCACTAATACTTGAGAGAAGCTCAACTATTGTTGTGTAAGACTCATATGTAGCACTTTGCGGGCATGTATTGCGGTGCATTTGCAACTTAACATTCCCATTATCAATTTGCAACGTTAGAAGAGAGTTGAAGGTAGTAGTATGTGGAATATGGAATTTAACTAGGAAATAAAGAGATCGAAGAAGTGTGTTAATTAATTCACGGTTTTCTTTCTTCTCTTCCTCACTAGCTGCCACTATTTGTTCAACTACAGTCCCTTGTTCAGAGAGAGAGAGAGAGAGAAATAGCCTTTTTTCCATCGCTGCAACATGCCAGTCTGATTTGTCATGTTTAGATAAAAGAGATGTTGCCTTAACCCAGTTGCTCACAGACCTGCTCACCCATGCCCCTCTGGATTGCACTGGTACCTTCCCATGTACCTTACAAACTGAACACAGCATGCCCTTACTCTTCGGATCATACTCTATCCAAGGATAGTTCACCTTCCACTTAGGGTCATACCTCAAATTATCCTTATATGGCTTCATTTTTCCTTTCTTTCCAGGTGGTTGTTGAGGTGACTCTTCACTAGCTCTCTTTCTAGTAACAAACTTATCCATGTTTAGCTTGCTGGCAGCAGAACAGCTGGAATACTACTGCATGTGCTTACTGGGTGTGGTAGTGAATCAGGACTGAGGCCAGTGAGGTGTTGATGACCTTTCCTAAGGATGGGGTCACAGAGTGACCACTTAACACCTTATGTAATGGCCTGCATGCTATAGGCAGGCTGCTACCTAATATCTACTATATAGCGCAGACCTACAATGTGAAGGCAAGCAAATATTGCTATGCCAACGATACTGCTATGCCTATCCCTGGGCAGTTGTGAAATGTTGATGTCCAAATATCCTTGAAAGATGGGACACACACTAAGTGATGTGATCAGGCAGTATACTGTGAGCTCACTTCGCTCGCCAAATGATACTTCTAAAATATTTTGGGGGGGAAGCTGGAACTTTTGGGGGGGAAGCTTCCCCCTCGCCCCCCCCAGTAGATAGAACCCTGAATTTATTATGTGGTATATAGATCAAGACATAACCAATTAATAGCGCCGTCAACCGTCAAAAGGGCATTGCCGGGATCACATCCACATACTTAGAAATGAAAAAACTCATTTAGTAAGTAGAAGCTCTGTGATGAAGGTGTTGAGGAAGGTGTTGTGAATTTCTTGTTGTACTGTGGGGAGTTTGCTGGTGATCGAGAAAGATTATTGGATATGGTTGAGTGGTCTGAAGAGTGGGTGGTAGAATGGAGAAATGAAGATGATGAAGGGAGAGTAGGCCTAATGTTGGCTAGATCAGTATAATTATAGAGGAGTAAATGAAGAGGTGTTGGATAGGGTAGTCTGTCTGAATTGTAATGGTAAATGTGCTCAAATGGTGGGGAGAAGAGGAAATACTTAAATTTTGGCACCTAGGATCCTATCTCTTTGTCACCTTCCCCCCCCTCTTCATCCCCAAACAAACTCCTTGTAATTCACTAGACTCATTATTTTGCTGTAATAATCAGTTAATTCTTCTTTTTTTCCTTTTTTTCTTTCTAGTATATAGTCATTATCATTTATTGTTTGTGTGTATTTAGTGATGGCCTATCTCAAGGCTCAACGGATTATTATCAATGGGCATTGCGTATCACTGGAGTCCCATCCACATACTTAAATTTTAGCAACTAATAAATACATTTGTTTAGTCAAGTAGAGCTTCCTCTAGCCACTGGTACCCATTTGAACTCTCTAGCACTTTCCATTTAAGAGTTAGAACTGTTGGTGGTGAGGGCATTCATATTTTGTGGTCCCCAACTTTGAATGCTTGTACCTTGGCCATGGTTGTACTTATGTAACAGTTTTTAGTATCGAATTAGAGCACATAGAGAGAGCTTTTTTTAAACTCTATATCGAGTTAATATAATTAAGTGTGTAGAATTTACCCAAATTTGTTACCACAGTTTTTTTAAACTTTGTAAAAAAATGGTGTCAGCCTCCCTATCTTTCTGCACAGCTATGGTGGACCTGGTCTAGGCTATAATTATATAGACATAACAAATGCTTGACTATCTTTCAGGTCAAGCATATTGCATCAATCAGTTAAAATTTTGCTTTTGCTCGCTCAGTGCACAAGGTTGTTTGTATATTCATGGTGTGCTAGTCAACTAGTTACTGTGATGTGATATAGAAACCATGATAGTAATGCTTTAATAAACGTTGATGCTATATAATAAGAGCTGACCGAATTAAACCATACTATATATTCTGGTATATTTACCCAGTGAATCCTTTAATTAATACACCGTACTACTACTATGTTATATTCACCCACTGAATACTCGTTGACTGACACACAATGACCCAACAGGAGTTTCGTGATGGAATAGAGATGAGTCACATTTGAATAATAGGAATAAGCTTGTTGCTCTTTCTATCATGCATCTGTTTCAGATGTAAAGCGACCAATCTCTCCTTGAATTGAACTTTTCACAGATGTTATAGGAGAACTTCTCTAGCAGTGCTTTATGTAATGTTGTGTGTGTGTTAATTAACCACATCTTATTAAGTGTACTTTAATGCTACAATCACTACTGAACTTTGGGTGTGTTACTTCACACTTTGAACTTGTCACGTTTGGAAATCAATATCGAAACAGATTAAAATTACCTTCTCAATAATCACTTAAATTTTTATTCACTCGACGTTTCAACTAGATGCTCTAGTCTTCATGACTAGATCATCTAGTCGAAACGTCGAGTGAATAAAAATTGAAGTTGATTATTGTAGAATTAAATTCTTTCTTAATTCGAAAACTGGCCTGTATTAATAGGATTGTATAAAGGTAGGATTAATTTACCCTTAAACTTGAGAAGGTGATTTTAATGTTATTATGTCAACTGAGAGTTCATTGAGAATAAGATTGTTGCAACTTTTATTGAGTGTAGAAGCTAACTAGCTACATCTACCCGCATACACATAGTTTTGGGAACACAAACGCTACAATTGTCGACGAGGAACAAAACGAAGGCAATCACTCTCGGGAAAATAGATGAATTTGACGCCAATGTGGAAACAATTACCACATGCCTAGAGAGAATGGAGGTCTTCTTTACAGCTAACAATGTTTCTGATTCAAAGAAACCTGTGTCTTACTCAGTTGTATAGGTTGCAAGACCTACGGAGTCTAAAAAAATCTTTCTCGCACCAGAAAAACCAGCCACAAAGGACTTTACTGAACGTAGCACTGCTTTGATGTCACACTACGATCAAAGCCATCGGTCATCGCTCAGAGATGCAAATGTTCTTCACAAACGCCGACAGCAACCAGGAGAATCAGTAGCAGAGTTTCCCTTCCTTTCCCTCATCACTTAATACACCTGCCTCATAACTAAATGACACCCCCTCGTCACTTAATTCAGTTTCCCTCACCACTTAAAGAACCATCCCGCGTCAATTAGTGGACCTTCCCTCATTACTTAAAGCAGCTTCCCTCATCACTTAATGCGCCTTCCATTGTCACTTAATGGACCTACCTCCATCACTTAATGCACCTTCCCTCCTCACATAATGCACCTTTGTTTGCCACTTCATTAGACGAGCAGTGCAAGACTCAGTGTGGTGGTAAATGGAAAACTTTGGTTTGCCTGGAATGGTTATGTTTATGCATCATATGTTCACCACCTGTGAACAGGTCACCTGTCTTAAATAATATAGGTTATGTAAACCTGGAATAATTATCACAATGAAAAGATCCACACAGAAAACTCCTGGAGATTCTAGAGTTAAACTGGCCTGACTGTGCTACTGGAGTGAGAACAGACTGCTCTGTTAATATCGGATGAGACCCTTTACCAGATATCATAATAAACCTGGGACAGACAACAATAAATACAAATTAATATAACCCCCACCCCCACAATGCCTCCAAAACCATCGCCTCCATAGGCAAGCAAAAATGAGCTGCATATCTGATAATGGACGTAGTTACTCGGTTCATCAACATACTTGATATAGCTTTCTTCTTTATCTTCGCTCACCACTCAATGCTTGGCATTAATTACTAGTATTTTTGCAGGTGAATGTATGGTGAATACAAACAGAGAGAGATGCAAAATTAATGTTCATACATACACCATGCGTGGCAATGCCAAGTTTTCCATCTAACTCCCCACTTCGCTCGCCAATAATATGCTTGTTCATGTGTGTGTATATATATATGTATGTGTGTTACATTTCTAGCTAAAAAAGCAACTGAGCATGCTCAAATTTTTGTTGCTATGGTGTGAACCATCCAAGTGTAACTAAGGAGCTAAAATACTGGGAATGCTCAGTGCTATGGCAACACAATGTTCACTAGCCTAAAGCCACAAACCTGGACCTAAGAAAATGAGTATAATTAAAATATCATGTGTCACAAAATTAATTATCCTATGGAAATATACTACCACTATACAACTATATCATTATTATTATACTGTTATCGGTATAATTTATAAACAACAAATAATAATAATAAATAGATTAAGGCGGGGCTAATCCATTTCTGGGACATTTATTTGATTCGTTTATAACTTTTATTTTCTATAGATTATGATGTTGAAATTAGTACCAAAATGCTGCTCATTCAGAGAGCTTTCCAATGATATATTTAGTTTTGACCTAGCACCATTCCTGATTGGAGTTGTGGACACCAAGGTGATTTCACATTATTGCACTTGACTCAACACCGGTGTGACATAACCACTTACAATTTTGACAGCGAACCCACAGACATGCATTTAAAAATGGATGAAAACATAAAATGGATTTTTAAGAAAAGTCAGTAATTTGCTCATGATTAGCAACATTCCAGGGCTCATACCTCCCCCATAGATTTTTTTAGTAGATTCTTTCCATTCAAATGAAAGAGTATATATAAAAAGAGCTTTCAAATGATATATTAAAAGTTGATATAGGACAAAGCATGGCCCAGTTATGTGCACACAAACTTGAAATAACTCATTTTGAGATAACGGTACTTCTTCGGGCGAGCTCAAGACTTTTCTCAGCTATGCTACAGTTTTCGAGTTTCTTTTCAACTGTCATGGTTAACAATTGAAGAATTTATGTAGTCAATAGCATGGACAAAAGTGTGTATAAAACTTTGCAGTGAAGCCTTCAAATGCTCTGAAACTTGAAATAGACTACATAAATTTTTTTTGTGTGTGTTTTTAATGGATTAGTCCCGTCTTAAATGTTGTTTGTTTGTGCCTGCTGCAACACCAAAGGCTGAGAATTTGAGACTGGGGATAACTCAACCTCTAAGACTCAATTACAGACTCAGATTTAGCATCAGAGATCATTTAAATGGTCTATATATTATTATAACACAGTAAGCAAAATCAGAATGAAGCATGTTACTTTCCAAAGGAGCTAGATCACAATAATTACCATCATCATCATCATCACAATTATTATTATTACAATTATCATTGTCATCAACATCATCATCGTCGTCTCGGTGGCGTCATCGTCATTGTCTGTTGCACACTCTCTACATTGAAAAACTCTCAGTTACAATAAAATAAAGAGAAAATCCTCTCTGTTTGGAAAAGCTTCTTTTAGAAAAAGACTGCCTCCCCAGTCCATAAGGCTATTTGCATAGTGCAAACTACATGTGTGATATATTGTGAGTCTTGTGAATGAGTTCATGTACAATCCTGTGGTATGCATGTATATATGTCTGATTTCTGTATGAAGAGATTGGCTTGGAATGTTTCTCAATTGGTTGGGTAGAATAGACTTCACCTTCCACATGGGTAGTAGCCATCCATGGAGGTGCTGCTGTCAGGCCCCAGCCCTGACTGGCTGCAGAGCAGCCCTGCAAAGATCAAACTATAAATAGAATTTATAAATAGAGCTAGATAGAATTTATAAATAGAGCTAGAAGTGATGACCTCAGACTATTAACACATAGGATAATCAGAACTCATGACCTCAGACTGGCAACACATACAATCATGATATCACCTCACACTCTTAGATAAGTCCTGTAGGGACATACAGTAATTCTACTACACTCACACTGTTATCAACACCATAAGCTGTGAAAGCCTGGCTGCAAGGGTATTTAAACCCCTCTGCAGTTCAGGCTCTCAGTATCATCTCTTCATATTCTGCTACTCGACTGTTGTTTTAATATAAGCTACTTAAGATCTAAAACTATTTTGTCAAGCTTGGGAAGAATTTAGGGAGAGACTCTGGTGGCAGCAAATTACCAAGGTAGGTATCTGTTAGGTCTCTTGTGTTTGGAGACTCTAACAGCTGACACTACAGTATCCCACTCCAAGCTGTGTTGCATTCAGAAAGTCTACCAGTAGCAACAGTGTATGATGATCTTTGATCAATACTTACATCACTTTTCTTTTTTGTCCAGGCAGCACTAGGTGCATAGAGACCTCTGGGCTGATTCAGACAAAATAAAACTTCGTGTGTGTTTTTAGAACTACCCAAGAAAGGTTTTAAGCCAAACATAATAAAATTTGCTTTTGGGTGGAATGAAGGATGTAGCTCATTTTGGGCTGTGGTATTTTGGCCAATTTAAGTAAGACTCACATGGATTTTCTATTTAGGAATGTAACTGTAATCAGATTTTGTCATTTTTCTTTTTTTTCCTGGGCAATGCCGGGTAACCCTGCAAGTTGTTGGATCTATGTATGTATTCTGTGCATGTTCACCCAGAAAAAATAATACGAATAGGTCACCGACCTTAAATACAGTGGGCTTTTGCAATCCAGGAATGGTCGTCATAGTAAAGAGAAAGGTGGCAGCATATTTGAAGCATGAGGAAAGAAACTGGTGGCACGGGCAAGTGCATGGTTAATACTTCATGGGAAAGAATGATGGAAGTTTCATTCTGGAAAAGCTATTCAATTCATCAGCATGCCAAAGCAATGTAGATGAGTGAATTGGCTGCATAGTTGGCATAATTATATCGAAAGGATAACTGATGTCAATGGAGGGCAGATGTGCTAATGGTGGATAGCATACTAAACACTGCTACAAACACTAACCAGGTTAAGAGTGGAAACCATCAGTTCTTGTCATATTCAGTGCGATCTCTATAAAATTCTTCAAAAAAGCGCTGCTAATGAGCTCACCCTAGTGTAGTATGCTTCTTATCTTCAAGGAAAGCTGCTTTTAAGTACTCCTATATAACAAAACTCCATACTTCTACATACACATTTCCATTACAGAATTTGTCATCCCATTGTGTTTCAAGGCCTCAGGCTGTTGCACCTCCTGCATATGTTTGCAAACTCTAACAATTCTTGGCTAAGCATAACAAAGCATGATGATATCAATCATGTACAGATGAGTACTGTATTAATTAGGACTAGAGCTCTCCTAGGGGTTGGACATAACAAACAGTACAAGGATTTTAAGCTAAACGCATAGTAGCTCTTTCTCTCTCTCTCTATTATATATATATGCTTTATAGCATTGAACATGCATAATTTACTCCATAAAATCATCCTTAGGAATTTGTCATTTTGTTTGATCATGGAATGATACATATATCTTATTATGCAATATTAGTTCCTCACTATTTTCCTCTCATCATATGACTACTGAATCAGAACACGGAATTTTGGTTGCTATCTATGAATCTGATTTTGGCATGGTTGGCTATGCTCTTCAGAAGGATAACCTTTGGCCTTTCTGTTTGCAGATTCATACCACTTTGTGATTGTATGTGATATATACCTGGGCTGGATTGAGCATGCGCATTCCAATGATATTTTAGGTGGGCAATGTGGAGTGTAATGTAAGGTATACACTATTGAATGAGAGCATCTCCTCTGGAGGCTTATTGTCATCCACTCCAACACACCAGTTAGCTTGAATTTATGACAATCCATCACAGAAGCATGCTGTTTATAAACACAAGATTTATTCTTCCAGCAGAGAGCAATGAACCTTTGTAGGAATGTGAAAAGATGATGGTGGTGCCAGGCAGCACAGGTAAAAGATGACGAGAACCGGATGTATGTATTCCATTTGTACGGCATGAAATGTTCAGTTGGTTTTCCCTAATAGTTTACTTTCCTTCTCTCTAATAGTTCACCTACACTATCTGACCTACTTTTTTTATATTCACTATTTCTAAAGAACAGGTAAAGAATGTTGGGTGTCTGTGGCCTAGCAGTTGAGACAGCTGCCTGGAGAGCATAAGTTCTAAAGTTAAACTCCTTATGGGGCCCCAAAAAATTCCAGTTGTTCTCAGTTCTCAGTTCTCAGCTTAAATAAAATGAGCTTAATGATTAATTTGTGACGGTTTTCTGAAACCACACCCAAGCAGGATATCATTATGTGCTCTACACATATGCACATGCAAGCCTGATGGACACTTGATCACACACCCTCAGCTGTATGCACAACACACATTCCTGGTTCCTCCCATGCGAGTGGGGTGGTACCCCTCTGACTGACATAGCAGTCCACTGACACAAAACATTACCATTTTCCATGTTGCCAATTTGGTAACTTCAGTCAGCTAGTAGTTACAAAACATCAATCTCTAACAATGAGACAAGACACAGTCCAAAATTAAGAAAGTACAGGGTCACAATGATCACCAGCGTCTGGCAATGTGTTGTCACTAAGACAATTTTCAAAGTCATGTACATATCAAATATACTTCACACATCGTGTTACTGCAATAATAAACACTTTTTAAAAGTAACACCAAAACAATTCATCATATTATACCTGTGCACATTCTCATATGGAGTCCATCTGAATATTTGAGAAGAGACTTATCTACCTTAGTCTCTTTAATACAATCCCCAGGAATTGGATTCCGATAGTGAGCCAGAATGGCCACTGTATTTGGAACTTGTAAGGTTCTTTGGTATCCACTATATAATCACTGAACAGATAAAATGAATGCCAGCCTGCAGTACAAATCTTGGCCTCATCATCAGCTTAGCTCGGTATCGATATCCAGGGTAACATGTGTGTCGATCCAGTTTTGTGAAATACTTAGAAACTTAAAATTTCCACAATTAGGTAACACCTCAGGTAGATTTGCATTATTTGTGTGGAAAAATGTATTCTCAAATACAAGACTAGCATACTTTTCTCTTTCTGGCAGGTCTTGCAACATTTCAGACCAACTGGTACCCTTGATTGGAACTATCATCTCATCAACGTCAATGGGGAGAGAATACTCAGTTTCGTACATATTTCTGTACATACAGTCACTCATAATAAGCATTTGTCCATAGTAGTGCAATGGATACCACTTCTGGAATTGTCAACACTCGATCATGCGGACATCAGTATATATATCGGTGTAAGATATATCGGATTATACTCTCGTTCAACTGTTCCTTGTTGATGTAAAATGTAATCAACTCAGCTCCCAAAAGTTTGCTCATGGAAATAAACTCCACCAGGTCTTGAATACTATTCTTATTTTCAATTACAGGCCCACTTACACAAACACCAAATTTCTTGAGAACTTTTCCTTTGCCATTGTCTCTATTTTTCACTGGTATTTCATTTGAGTTGAACTTTGGATCACAAGTGCTAGTGCTTGATATCATAACAGACACAGGAGGGTCTTCTCCAGCCTTCACAGGGCAGTAATAGTGGTAGGCCTCTGCTCCCAAGTTTGCAGCATGGTAAGGATTGGGATTTTTCTTTCCAATGGTTTCTTTAGGCAAACATGGCTTCCATCTGCATACTTGAAGATACAGTAAAGGGGAATCTTTCGAACTCTATTGAAGGCATAACCCATTACTATCACAGCTGGTCTGTTAGGTGCACCCGTCCTGTCATCAAAATATGCTGAAAAGAAGTGATAAGAATCATCCTCACCCTTACCAACGACTGAAGTCCATGGAAGCTTTATCAGTTGCAAAGGATCCTGTTCAACGGTAATATTTAGAGCATTCACTGTTGTTGGCGAAACTGGGTCAGAATTGCCACTAGAACCTTCAAGACTTTGATTTTTAGTTCTGGCAGATAGCTGTACCTCGTATTCGATTACTTTGTAGAGTTTTATCGTACCCAGTTTGGCTGATTTGAGGAACAGGGCAGCGGTGGTAAATAGAAGTAGGGTAACTAACACCACAAGAATACGTAACTTTTTTGGACCAACATTTCTTAGCGATGTTCCTCCTGCCGCGTTTGTTGGAAAACAGGGTTGTAGCTAAAAAGGTGTGCCTTAAAACTGTTCGGATATACCCTCGCGTATGCGAGTTACACTCACGGACACTCATTGCTGCATTCTCGTTCTAGTGTTAAGGGAACAGGACCTTCTCGGTCTGGCCTGCCGGTTGAATGTGGTACGATCCCAAGACATGACAAACTTAACAGCAAGTTGGATTGGATGTGAAGGGTCTTTTTCACCAAAGATGTGCTGGCAAATCTGAGGAGGATATTAAGAGTTTAAGTGAGGTTTGTAGTTACTGTTTTGGGAGTTTGGATGGAGCAAGTGTGGAAAAGGGAGAGAAAAGTTCATGTTGAAGGAAAAGGAAAAGAAAGGCTAGTTGTGGAAGTGTGTAGATAAGAACCGGAAAGAAGCACGAGAGAGAGCAATGAATAGTGTAGTAAGATATTTCAGTGATAAGGTTATGTTAATTAAGGAAGCAGGATTTAATAGAGAAAGTTAAGGAGGATTATCGGGACAAGAGAGATGGTGGTGGGTTAGTAGATACTAATGTCACCAACACTACACATGTATTGACTAGGGATGTGTTAAAGAAGTTGGAACACAGAGAGAGTGGTGATGTGTGGATTAATTGATAATGGGCTAATGTTCTGTTGATGGTGGAAGAATTGGAAAAGCAAGTAGAGCATAAACAGAGAAGAATAGAAGTCTTGGGGAGGAAGTTAGAACAGTTGATGAAGGAGGTTAATAAAGGTGCTATGGTAGGAGCTCTCGTACAGACCAAAATAAATGATGTGGGGAGTTGGGAGGACAATACGGAGCAGATGGTCGTCAGAAGTTCTGTGTCAAAAGAAGGAGGGAAAAGGAAGCAGTTCATCCAACCATCATTGAATCTGCCTATGACCAAAAAGTCACAAGGGAAAAAATTTCAGGGTGCCACGAATGGGTTGGTGAGGAGGCTATTTATCTTGAAAAAGAAAGAACGGTACAAGAGATGGAGAGTGCCATGGAGGAATGTAGGTGTCGACATGGTGCGGGAGGTGGACTGTCACAGAGATCACCAGCTGAGGGGATTCCAGTGGATCAAACGATGGGGAAGCTAAGCAAGGGGATGAATCGAAATGGAGAAGAGAGGAGAAAAGATCAACAACGAGGGAGAGAAGTGGTGGGGGTAATCCAGGTGCCCAGAGAGGGGAGCGGAGTGAAGAACCAGGAAGCTTACAACCAGATGGAAATGTAGACAAGACAAAGACAATTAATCAGCATCAACAGGAAAAGGATGATCAACCAGTGGGAGCAGAGGGGGTGATGGACCTGCAAACTGGGAAAGATGGGTTGGAGGACTGCTTGAGCGACGTGATGCTACAGGTTCAAAGTCTCCTAGCACAATATTGGAACAGGAGGGAAGTGAAAAGCAAAGTACTCTCCTACCAGGTAGCTTAGGTTGCCCTGGTGGGTGGGGGGGGGGGGGGGGGGGGAGCGGATGAGGAAGGTGCCAGAGTTTTAGGTGTGGGTTTCCTAAACTGTAGAGGGTAGTGGGCAAGAGAGGTGGATGTTAAGTGCATGTTGAAGAGGAAAGATTTAGATGTGCTGGGGCTGGTATGATTGGTACTGGTACAATAGGATAGGAGACAAGCGTGCAAGTGGTGGTATAGGGCTGCTGGTTAAGAAGAGCATCAGGTCTAGGCTGTGACTCTGAGGATGGAAGGAACTGGGTGGGTGGAATTGAAAGCAATAATGTGATTGTGGGTGTGGTGTAAGTTAATCCGGAAGAGGTGAAGGGTCAGGAATCAGAAGAGATGTTTTCAACATCAGGAAGCAGGGTGTGATAGATAATTTTAATGTCCACATAGGATTAGGGTCAGAGCAGTCACCTAACCGGAATGGTAAGAGGTTGTTGGATCTGGTTGGGGTGTGCAATTTGCATATCAGGAATAACGTATCACAGTTTAGTGGGAGGTGGACGTGGGAGATGGAAGAAAGGAGGTCAGCGATAGATTATATCTTACTGTCAAGGAGGTTAGTTATAGTTAAGATGGTGATTGAGGACAGTGGAGAAATTCATCTAGCGTCAGATCATAATCTAATATGGTGTGGACTGAGAATAGGTATGAGGAAGGAGCAAGTACTCCTTCGTTTAAATAGAAGGTTGATGGTATAATGGATTGGGAAGAATATCAACATATGGTGAGTGAGAGTTTCAGAGGTTGGGAGAATATGTGGCAGTGCTATGGATGGGAAAGGACAGAGAGGGTGTACAACAAATTTTGGAACTGTGGAAACACATTGTGGCTTTCGGTGGCTGAGCTGGGTAGAGGGAGGGAAAAACTAACCGACAGATCTAAGGGATAGTGGTCTCGTGATATTTAAGTAGCCATCCAGCATGGTGTCCTGTTGGAAGCTGAGAGAGTCTAGTGGTGACAATGTAGGCGAAAAAGGATTATTACAGCAATGGAAGAGTGCAAGAAGACTGTGAAGATGTTGATTAGATTGGAAAAGAAGAGACTGAGGAAGGCTACACTAGAAAAGATTAAAGAGCAAGGAGGGACTAGCTGTAAGTTATTTTGGACAGACTTGAAGGGAAAGAAGAAGCAATATCAAATTCGGAGAGTGAGAGAGGAAAATGGGATTGTAGTAGAGAAGAGGAAGGATGTACTGGAAGTTATGGCCAAGCATTGGGAAGATTAGGGAGTGAAGGATGTTCCAATAGAGTCTAAAGCATGGTGCAATGGGTTGGATTCCAGGAGATGTACAATATTGTGAAGGGGTTGAAAAGGGGCAAGGCTCTTGGTCCTGATGGCATAATTAGAAATATGGTGGGAATAGGATGGTGGACGTGTTATATTCTCTAGTTAATTTGGTGATGGAGTTGTGTAAGTTTTTGCCAGATGATTGGAGACAGAGTTATATTGTGCCACTCTTTAAAGCTGGTGATGAGGAGGTGGCTAGTAATTACAGAGGGATAACTCTGGGAAGTTGTGTGACAAAAGTGATGGCAAGAATGTTGGCAGGTAGGCTCAGTAGGTTTGCAGAGAAGTATATACTAATAGAGGGTCAGGGTGGATTTAGGCCAGGAAGAGGATGTGCTGACCAGTTACTAGTGTTGAGGTGTGTGTGTGTGACATAATGAGGTCACAGGGGCGACAGACATTTCTGGCATGTCTGGATGGAAGCAAGGCATATGATACTGTGTGGAGAGAAGGATTGTGGGATGAAGATGAGAGGGTACAGAGTTCAGGAAGAATTTGTCAATGTCTGCAAATGCTTGTACGAAGGAATTCAGTCAAGTGTGTTGTTAGGCGGAGAGGGGTCTAGGTGGTTTGAAGTGGAGGCAGGACTGAGACAATGGTTGTCCTTTGTCACCAGTTCTCTATAATGTGTATGTCATGGGATTGTTGAAGGATTTGGGGGGGGGAAAGGTTAGGGATTGAAGTGAAAGGGACATGGTGTGGTGGGTTGCTGTATGCAGATGATACTGTACTGTTAGCGAGAGATCAGGTGGAGTTACAAGTGATGTTGGATGTGGTGGGGGAGTATGCAATGAAATGGAGATTTCGGATTAATAGTGAGAAGAGTAAGTCAATGACAGTTGGCTGAAAGTGTAGTGGAGGAGAGTGGAAGATTAATGAGGAGAGAATAGAGAATGTGGAAGCCTTCAAATATCTTGGTGTGTGGTTTGACAGGGGGATGAGAGGAAATGTTCATTTGGAGAAGATGAAGGAAAAGGCAGAGAAATGGAGGGCAAGAATTGGTTATATGAGCAGGGTAAACGGAGAAATGAAGACGGACAGAAGTATACTAATATGGGAGTTGTTAGCTAGGCCATGTCTAGAACAAGGTTTGGTGGACAGGAGGTAAGACAGCCTGCAAGAATTTGGAAAGAATTCAAGAGAACGTTGGGAGGAAACTGGTTGAAGGGAGTAATACAGTTGCATGGGTGGCAGTAAGAGGGGACCTGGGCTGGAGGAGGCTGGAGCAGAGAAGGGAAGTGTGTTATTTGGATGGAGGTTGCAGAGAATGAGTGAAAGATAGGCTAGTGAAAAAAGTTGTGCCACTGTTAAGTGATTGTCCAAGTTGGTGGGCAGAGTTTTGTGAGCTGAAAAGGAAGTTTGGTGGGGAAGGAGCGTTGGAGACAAGTGCGACATGGAGGAATTGTTTAAGGGATGTTCATAAGGAAGAGTGGCGGGAAGAAGTAGGAGGGAAATCCTGGTATAAATTAGTTAAAGAAGAGTTTGGACAAGAAAGGTATGTAAGAGGATTCAGTAACACAGAGGAAGTGAGCTGAGATTTCAGCAGGACTCTTGGGTGACACGGTGAGGTGTGATATGTGCCGGGATGGTAGATTAAGCTCTGTGATGAAGGTGTTGTGGAAGGTGTTGTGAATTTCTTGTTGTACTGTGGGGAGTTTGCTGGTGATCGAGAAAGATTATTGGATATGGTTGAGTGGTCTGAAGAGTGGGTGGTAGAATGGAGAAATGAAGGTGATGAAGGGAGAGTAGGCCAAATGTTGGCTAGATCAGTATATAGCAGGAGTAAATGAAGAGGTGTTGGATAGGGTAGTCTGAATTGTAATGGTAAATGTGCTCAAATGGTGGGAGAAGAGGAAATACTTAATGTTTGGCACCTAGGGTCCTATCTCTTTGGCACCTCCCCCCCACTGCCCCCGTCATCCCCAAACAAACTCCTTGTAATTCAGTTTTCTTCTTTTTTCCCTTTTTTTCTTTCTAGTATAATAGTCATTGTCATTTATTGTTTGTGTGTATTTAGTGATGGCCTATTTCAAGGCTCAACATATTATTAAGTGGGCATTGCGTAGCACTAGAGTCCCATCCACGTACTTACATTTTAGCACCTAATAAATACACTCGTTTATTGAGTAGAGCTTCCTCTAGCCACTGGTACCCATTTGAACGTTCTAGCACTTTCCAATTAAGAGTTAGAACTGTTGGTGGTGAGGGCATTCATATTTTGTGGTCCCCAACTTTGCCTTGGCCATGGACCTCTTTAGTATCGAATTAGAGCACATAGAGAGAGCTTTTTTAAAAACTCTATATCGAGTTCATAGAATTAAGTGTGTAGAATTTATGGTTTGTTACCACAGTTTTTTTAAAATTTTGTAAAAAAAATGGTGCTAGCCCCCTTTCTTTCTGCACAGTTATGGTGGACCTGGTCTAGGCTCTAGACATAACATATGCTTGACTATCTTTCAGGTCAAGTATATTGCTGCTATTTTTAAATATCGAAATTGCTTACTCAGTGCACAAGGTTGTTTACAATATTCATAGTGTGAGGGCAACTAGTTACTGTGATGTGATATAGAAACCATGCTTAAATAAACGTTGATGCTATATAATAACAAGTGTTGACAACTTTTTTTTTGTTTCCCCCCCAAAATATGATGACAGTACATGCAAGATGCTGCCTTCCAAATTGGAGAAGATTTGGATGCTCCATTCTGGACTTATACTAACTTGAGTACTCCCGATTTGCGAAGAAGACGCTTCAAGTAATAGTGAGTTTCAATGGCCGTGGAGACCGACAAGGGAAGCAAACCAGTGATTCTGGTCATCCCCCTAGGAAGCGGCCTATATAGGACAGACCAAACTTCCCTCCCTATTCTTGATTTTTCTAGTATGTATATGTATACCACTTTTTATATTTTTTTAATGGTAGGCCTATGGTCAGTTCAACCATTGAAATACTATACTAATCCTTAAAATGCCTGTCCCGAAAAAGTTTTTTTTTTTTGGCCAAGGACAGTTCTCCCTGCTTCATATTTAGACAAAATTAATATAGAATCTGTTTCCTCTCAATGAGAGCTACAAGATGACATTCTCTGTTTTTAATTTTAAGCAAGTGTGATGTCAACAGGTACAAAAAAAACAATGAAAATGCTACCAAGAAATTGCAATAGTTTTTTATAAAGTCCATGTTCACAAAAACGCAATGTTTCATACTTTGTAATTTCTCCTGTGGTAAGTTGTGAAATCCCAAAGTAAACCAGTCCCAAATATGACAGTCCTCGTGAAATCTTAAATGTTTACTAAGTCCGGATAAGTTGTAGCTGGGTAGTTGGCACAGCACCAGAAGGTAGGTCTGTGTATAGGTACACATCATATAAGATATCAAATAAAAATTCTGAAGCAGAGAGAAGTTGTGTTTTTTGTTTGTTTTTTGGGGTAGTGGACCCCCTTAATACACCATACTAAGTTATATTCACCCACTGAATACTCGTGGACTGACTCACAATGACCCAACAGGAGTTTCGTGATGGATTAGAGGTGAGTCACACTTGAATAATAGTTAGAAAAAGTGGTTAGCTTGTTGCTCTTTCTATCATGCATCTGTTTCAGATGTGAAGACAGCCTATCTCTCCTTGAATGGAACTCTCCACAGATGTTATAGGAGAACTTCTCTAGCAGTACTTTTTGTAATGTTGTGTGTGTTAATTAACCACATCTTATTCAGTAGGTACACATTAAGGATACAGTCACTATTGAACTTTGGGTGTTACTTCACACTTCTGACTTCACACTTTTGGAAATCAATATGGAATAAGATTGTTTCAACTTTTATTGAGTGTAGAAGCTAACTAGCTACATCTACCCGCGTGCACATAGTTTTGGGAACACGAACACTACAATTGGCGACGAGGAACAAAACGAAGGCAGTCACTCAGGGAAAATAGACGCCAATGTGGAAACAATTACCACTTACCTAGAGAGAAGGGAGGTCTTCTTTACAGCTAATGATGTTGCTGATAGAAACCAGCTGCCTTAATCAGTTTTATAGGTGGCAAGACCCACGGAGTCTAAAAAAATCTTCTTGCACGAGAAAAACCAGCCACAAAGGACTTTACTGATCTTAGCACTGCTTTGATGTCACACTACGATCCAAAACCATCGGTCATCGCTCAGAGATGCAAATTTTCTTCACAAACGCCGACAGCAATCAGGAGAATAAGTAGCAGAGTTTCCCTGGTCACTTAATGCACCCACCTTCGTCACTTAATGCACCTTCCTCACCACTTAAAGCACCTCTCATCCCTTAAAGCACCTTCCCTTCCCTCAACACTTAAAGCACCTTCCCTCATCACTTAATGTGCCATACCTTTCACTTAATGCGCCTTCCATTGTCACTTAATCATGGCCGTAGGAGCCGCAACGGCCTATAAGCCCAGCACCAGAATCCTAGGTGGACACTGCCAATAGATGGGCTCTTGTCGTCATCCGGGGCAGGCCCCCTTCATGGAAACCACACCCATAATTTCAGAGTTCGTCTTTTTTCCCCTTTGTTTTTAAATAATAATAAGATACACAAATAGCCATAAGCTAATACTAGTGTGTGTCTGTGTATATATAATGCTACATGAATAAAGGAGCAATAAAACGTTTGAAAGTTTTGGTGGAAGGAGCTGAATGTGGCAAGTTATTCCACATGCGTATAGAGTCAAGAACAAAAGAGGAATGAAAGGCATTTGTATGTGCTCTTGGTTGGTGCAATAAGTGTGATGAATCTGCATGACGTCTACTTACTTTATGTACAAAAATATCAGATGGATAATAGAAATGTCCACGAATGATGTTGTATAATGTGCTTTGTTTCAAAAAGACCTGTGGTTCTTGAGTGTTGGTAGCTCAGAATAGTGTAATAGTTCATGATAAGTAGAGTCCCATTTCCTCAGGCACATTCTCAGTGCAAACTTTTGAACGTTTTCAATTTTGCTTGTATGTGGATCCCAGACTGGAGCAGCATATTCTAAATGGGGCCCCACATGTAGGCTGTATAAATTTAGTAAGTTGACAGAATTCATATTCCATAGAATTTCCTATACAGTAGCCCAAGGAGTTTCCTTGCCTTCGAGCAGATGGAGTTGACATGTTTAGACCAGGAAAGATCCGAGGAAAGGAGTACTCCTAGGTACTTGAAGGTCTCTACATGCTGAATAAGTGTACCATTTAATAATAATTGTGGTAGCTGAACAGTTTTCCTCTTCCTTGATATTAGCATTGTCTTGCATTTATCTGGATTCATGTGGAGAAAGTTTTTCTTTACCCATTCATTGATGCTGTTGATATCCAGTTGCAGTTGGGAAAAGTCAGTGTTGGAATTAATAGGTTTATATAGTAGCATATCATCTGCATAAAGATTCAATATGCTCCCATCTGACAGATGTGTATCAGATACATCATCGATATATATCAAAAATAAAAGAGGACCCAGAACTGAACCCTGAGGCACACCAGACAGAACAGGTAGCTCCACAGATGGCTCTCCCCCAACAACCACACGTTGCCTCCTGTCAGTCAAGTAGCTGCTAATCCATGAAAGGGAATTGTTATCGAGTCCACGGCTGGCAAGCTTTTCCAAAAGTGGCAGGTGAGTAACAGAGTCAAAGGCCTTCTGCAAGTCAAAAAAGACAGTGCACACTTCATCTCCATACTCAAGAGTCTCCAACCAATCATGAGTGACAGATAGGAGGCTGGTGACTGTGGATTTCCTCTTCTGAAAACCCCATTGTTTGTTCGTAAGTGGGCAAGATTCCTTCAGATGGTAAGAAATATAATGGTGGAAATGACGTTCCAACATTTTGCTTATACCAAGGAAATGGGCCTGTAGTTTGTACACTCACTATGGTTATTAGATTTCGAAATTGGAACAATTGAAGATATTTTCCAGCACTCAGGGAAGCGCCCTTGTCTAATAGAAATGTTAAATAGTTTGGTAATGGATGGGGCAATGCTGTGTGCAGTTCCTTTAAGCATCTGGACTGAGATTCCATCTGGACCACTTGCTTTTGATGAATCAAGGGACAAGATGTAAAAGAGCACTTCATCAGGTGTACAAAGGAGCTCTTCAGGGCAGGAGGCATTATTTACATTACAGCAATTATCTCTAGGTGATAATGGAGGAACAACTTTATTAAAACAGTTTGAGAAGAAATTGTTAAGTAGGCTTGCTTTCTCAGAGTCGGACTCAGCTATGGTGTCTTGAAGATGGAGTGTTGGGATGATGGACTGTTGTTTGGTCACGTACTTCACAGCTTTCCAAAATGCCTTTTTATCTTTTGAATTCAGCTGATCGAAGTACGATTTCTTGGCATTTTTTATAATTTTTACAGCCATATTTCGTAGCTTCTTGTATTTGGAATATTCTTCGGGCTTACCATATTTTTTGGCAGCTCAAAAAATATGCATGGCTTCCAGGCTTCCAGGTTACCCAATTGTCCTAAGCTTCCCGATCATCCGACTCAACTAACTAACTTTAGTTTTCCTAAGCGACCTTTCGGCCGAACCAATACCTCTCATCGCTCTTTTCAGAGCGCTTGGTTCAACCAATGGAAATGGTTTCACTACGATTCCTGGCTTATTGTTTCACGTGTGTGCAAGCAATCCAAACAGGTAAGATACTGTGGGGCAAGTAAGCCTAGCTGCCACTCATATCCTATATAGGTTTGGCAGCAATCATTCCTTATTTTACAGCTAGTATATATTTTAGGCAAACTGAAGATGATCCAGGGAAACATTCAGGACTCTGTCTAGGTTCAGTAACTGGAAGGATGGAACTCGATGTTTCAACAAACATGAGAGCTCGTAAAGCAGCTACCGATTTAGTGATCACTATACCAGGTACGACTAGTGATGTTGGAAGTATGATATCTTCTCAACATGCTTTGCAAAAAGCCATGAACAGACAGTACCTTATCAAGGTAGCTCAATTCCTAGCTGGACAAGGAATAGCTTTTTATGGTGCTGGCGATAAAGTTGACAGTAACTTCATGCAATTAATGCATCTTCGTGCATTGGATGATCCTGCAATATCGGCCAATATCGGCAAAGTTAAATAAGAAAACTGATAAATATACCCAAATACAAAATGAAGTTATTAAAATAATGGCATTACATATACTTCCATTATGCTGGCATGATTTATATAGTAGGTTATTCTATTATGCTGGCATGATTTGTATAGTAGGTACTTCCATTATGCTGGCATGATTTGTGTAGTAGGTACTTCCATTATGCTGGCAAGATTTGTATAGTAGGTACTCCATTATGCTGGCATGATTTATATAGTAGGTTATTCTATTATGCTGGCATGATTTGTATAGTAGGTACTACTTCCATTATGCTGGCATGATTTGTATAGTAGGTACTTCCATTATGCTGGTATAGTAGGTACTTCCATTTTTCTGGAATGATTTGTATAGTAGGTACTTCCATTATGCTGGCATGATTTATATAGTAGGTTATTCTATTATGGTGAATAGAGGGAGCAAGTTGAAATCCGGTTGGAAAAAATTCTCGCAGAATGCCACAATGGTTAATACTCACAACCAGACAGCCAACTACATTTCTGCTGCACACAGCACACTGACTTCAATCACCAATTGCCAGGAATGGGAAGTTCACCACGAAAATGCGAAGGCTCGGATATCTAAGGACGAGAAAGCTGTCCAAGATATGAACATATGCATTGACGAGTGGAGCTGTGACCCATTTGATCCTTCCAACAACACCCTACAGTCTCTCCAATCTGGTAAACTTGCCTCTCCAGACATGGTGCATGATTTCATGTCCGCTAATGCTGATGGTGAAAAGATTGCTTGTGATTTCTACAAGCAGCGTATTCTTTCAAATGAAAAGCCTTTGATGGATCCGATCAAGAAGAACAAATGACTTAACTTCTTACATTCCCCGTCCACAACAACATCCTCGAACAACATGGGCATGGAGATGGACAATCAGGCGATGGCAAATTTGATCAAAGTCGCTCAGCATTCACAACTGGAGCTGGGAACAGTTATGGAGTACCGTTTGACAAATATGCCATTGGCTATTTTCAATCCAAATGGAACCATGAGAAAGGTTGTAAAAGCAAAGCTTCAGGACAAGATGTCTTTCATGGAAGTCCAGAATCCTTCTCGACGGGCTCAAAGGGTTATCATTGACACGGGTTGTATATGGCACTCAGCAACTCCATCGAAGGAAGACAGAGAAACGTGTGATGGTAGGCAATACACATGGCGCAACTATGCTGAGAAGATATTCAACATGGCAGTTAATAGACATAGAGAGTTTCATTTCATAAGCGACCGTTATGATCTCATCAACACCATAAAGGATAGTGAACACCAGAGAAGAGCTGGTGCATTTATTGGTGGCAGTAAGAATGTCTTCATCAAAGCTGACAATGAGCTCCTTTCTACACGAGAGCTTGGTAAATTTTTCACCAATAAACAAAGCAAAATTCGCCTACAAGAATTCCTTTTTCAGGAATTCAAACGTCTCGTCCTCAAACATGGAGATACAAATTTCGTGTACACCATGAAGGAAAAGAGCTACAACTTGAGAACCAATGCAGAGTTGTTAGAGTTAGAATGCCATCAACATAAGGCTGATTCCAGGATTTTTTTCCATGCACACTTTCTCAGTGAAAACGACTCTGATGCAGCCAATGCTGAAGACACTGATGTGGTAGTACTGGCTGCCAGTGTTTCCTATGAATTGGCAGCTCCGTTATATTTGTACGAGAAGGGAAAAGTTTATGAGTGCAGCAAGCTTTGCACGCAAGAGGTATCTTCAGTTATCCTTCAGTTGCATATCTTCACAGGAGCGGATAGTGTGTCTGGATTTTATGGCCATGGGAAAACCTCACTATTCTCTGCAGAAACAAGCTCTCCTGAAGCCCGATCTCTCTTGTCCCAGCTAGGCAGTCACCTTCCTGCTAATAATGCACTAGTTCAGAAGCTGCAATCCTTCACCTTGCATTACATCTATGGTGAAAAAAAGGCACAGTGTCTTGGAGAGGCACGAGCTAATAAATAGAAAGCAATCAAGAAAAAGCATACATCAAGACTTCCACCAGATTCTGACTCCCTATCCTTCCATATTTCAAGAGCCAATTATCAAGTTTGGGTTAAAAAAAATTATACGGACCCTGACCCGCCTCCTTCGCCATTGGAACATGGGTGGAAGAAAGACATGTTGTTCCTGTAATTCACTCTAAACCCATGATGCCTGAAGATCTCTCAGTTCTATACCATACCGAACAAGATGTACTAACGCGAGACTACGAACAAGATGTACAAGTGCGAGACAATGAAACAGATTCTGATTCTGATTATTCGGCAGATTCTGATGACAGTGATGAAGCGTAGGATAACAACTGAGGAGTGATACGTGTGCATATGTGAATAGACATAATTATGTGTCATCTCATATTTGCGTAAGAAGATTGCAATGAAGCTGTGGAAATCTGTAGCATTTGTAGCACTGTATGTTAATTATGCATCATTGTAATTCACTCAATTGTTTTAATTGCGGCATTTTCTGGGATTCGGTGAATCACAGAAGTGTGACAGGTAGTTGAGATGCTCAAAAAAACCCTCATAATAAATGCTTTAGGTGAGTTTTAGGATGAAAAATGGCAAAAACTGCTGTTTCCATGGCGGCCATTTTGAAAAACGCCCTCTAGCGAGAGTTCCCCATCATTTCTGAAAGTGTATAGAAGCTTATTTTGAAGATAATGTCCTAAGGAATGTAAATCAACAGTCCAACTTAGTTCTCCGCAAATTATTTTCGGGACCCCAATATGGTAACCCCACTAATAGTCACCACTTCAGCACCATCACCGCCAACAGATTCCTAGAACCTTTTGGTGAAGAATGTGGGTAAGCTCACTTGATGCGGGAAGTACTTTTGGGGATCACATGAATTATGTGTCTGGTCCGTTTACTTTGATAGGACATTATCAAAAGATGAGACTTACACAATCAAGTGTTTTTGCTGTCTCCCACCCCCCCCCCCCCCCCCCCCCCACCCCCCCCACACACACACACACACACACATTCCAGGGTTGGCGGGGTGATCTCAGAAATCAAATTGTGGGGGGAAGTACAGCTTAAAACTTAACCAAACTTGTACATAATCAAATTAATCCCCAAAATCACACCCTTACGGAGTTAACAAGTATGTATATATGTACGACGTGGATTAAGTAGGATTGCATAGTTTCCCTCCCAACCTGCCCCATCTGTATAAGGGAGTCTTCACAGCTCGGCTGTCAATCGAGGCCACATATTGTTGTCTGGTCATATCCTGTGATCGCCTGCATATTAAACATAGGGAGTGCTATTTAGCACACTCCCTGGTACAAACAAGAGCAAGAACTGTGCACACACCAGTATATTATATATATATATATTGCCTAATATAATTTAAGTGAACTGCTATAAAGCCTGCTGGATTGAGTTGGCTAAATGGCTTTCCAGGTATTGTGATGGCTGCTACACTCCATGAAAACATCTCAGGCGTCCGGTAGAGAGGAAAAAGTAACAGTCTTTTAATCAGACAACATACTGGGGATCACATACATATACATGTATATACATATATACATGTCAGCAATATTGTGACTCAAACTATTCACCTATATATCATGGTTGTCAGGGTTTTTTTGTTCTTGGTGAGAACGTTTCAAAGTCTTCATGGAAAATCAATCTAAACCCAAAACTCGGGTTTATACCAATCCCAGCAAGAAAATTCACAAACTGAACTTGATCTTCCCAGTTAAAATTGGTCTTTCGATCTCGCTAACCAGCAAGTGGTTGGCATCGATCTCCAAGCCCAATTTTCCGATGGAAATCTCTGCGCCAGTTTATGAATTTTCTTGCTGAAACTTAAAGTATTTAATGCCAGCGGAAAGTGATCGTAAAGTTCGTACAATATAATTATAATAATAATAATAATAATACCAGTAAAAGTGTGGAGACAGAATGAAGTGAAATGGAAGCATACAAAAATAAGAATAGAAATATTATAATTATATAAAACTGTGGTTGCAACAATGGTGGGACAGTTATAGCAAAATGTCAAAAATGTCAAGGAAAAAGACAGAGTCACAGAAATGGAAGATAAACACCGACGATCACTAACTAAAAATCTTGGGATCACTCCACCTTGTAGAGAAACGAGCTGGCGTTGGTATTATTTATCTCCTTGCACACTAGATGGCAGAATCCAATGTTGGCATTGGTTCCATTGCTGGAAGCAGACTCCGTGTTGACTACTGCGTCTATGGCCTGGTAGTTCTGCACGACCAGCAGAACCAAGCCAATCCCAAATATCACCCACGCCACTCCTTCCTTCAGCACGTCCCAGCCATCATACATTGCCCACATACCAATCCCGGAGGTCTGTGCTCTCTTCCTGTTCAGGACGTAGTGCAGCCGGAGGTAGAATGCAGCCGGGTAGACGTAGAGGACTAAGACTCCTGCTGTTGAACCCACAAAGTTCCACACTTTACTGACCTGAGTGAGTATGCAAGTCACATGCCATAAGATTATTTTAAAAAAATAATTCTTAATTCGAGTTATTTGGTTACTTCAGTGATTTTAAAATCTTGTTGGGTAATTATGTGTTAACATTTAAATTAGTCGACTGCATAATTATGTGTTAACATTTAAATTAGTCGACTGCATCTTTCGCAGCCAATAATGAATCAAACAACCTCTCCCACCCCCCCCCCACCCCCACCCCCCCCACCCCCGTATAAAATAATCAATTTAGTAAGAAATGAAGTAACAACAAACCTGATAATTTAGTACTGAAGGTTTATATTCAGTTCAAATTGATTTATTATGCCAATATTTCAACAAGTTAAAATGTTGGCATAGAAAAACAATTTAAGCTGATTACATAAATCTTTGGTACATTTTATGAAGTCAGCCAAAAATTACCATTCTGAAAGTAGCAACAGTGTTAAGATGTTCACTTACATCGGTGATAAAAGTGGCAATAATGAAGGTTAAGCTGAAGATAGCCATAGTTTCCAGAAACCAAACCACAGTTGGTACCTAACGGGCATACCATAGGTTGTGGTTAACGAAGAGATAGGGGGAGGGGAGGAGGGGAGGGAGGAGGAGGAAGAGGTGAGGGAGGAGGAGGATGAAGAGGTGAGGGAGGAGGAGGAAGAGGTGAGGGAGGAGGAGGATGAAGGAGAGGTGAGGGAGGAGGAGGAGGTGAGGGAGGAGGAGGAAGAGGTGAGGGAGGAGGAGGAAGAGGTGAGGGAGGAGGAGGAAGAGGTGAGGGAGGAGGAGGAAGAGGTGAGGGAGGAGGAGGAGGAAGAGGTGAGGGAGGAGAAAGAGGTGAGGGAGGAGGAGGAGGAGGAGGAGGTGAGGGAGGAGGAGGAAGAGATGAGGGAGGAGGTGAGGGAGGAAGAGGAGATGAGGGAGGAGGAGGAGGAGGAGGTGAGGGAGGAGGAGGAGGTGAGGGAAGAAGAGGAGATGAGGGAGGAGGAGATGAGGGAGGAGGAGGAGGAGGAAGGGTACATAAGACGGAAGAAAAAGAAAACATCAAACAACCCACTTAAACTTAATACACTTAACCCTAACAGACTTACCACCTCTACACTTGACCCTAGCACCTTTAGAACATGTACTATCCAAAACACACTCAAATCTATACAGTTAAGTCTAACTCACTTGACACAATCAAAACACACTTAACCCTAATACAATACCTCCACACTTAAACCTTAACTTAACCCACCGCATAGTTCTTAACAAATCTGCGGTAATATCCCGTGAGGCCTAAGAAAGACCTCACGTCTGTCTTCGTCACTGGTCGTTGGAATTCTCGGATCGAAGCAACCTTGCAATCATCTGGCTGTACTCTGCCTCTACCCACCACATGGCCCAGGTATGTGCAAGAGGCCACCGCCCATTCACACTTGGATGGTTTTGCTGTGATACACTTTACACCTCTACACTTAACTCCTATACACATTCAACTAAACTCTTAACACACTTGATCCCGCCATACTTAACCCATATACACTTCAATTAAACGACCTTAACCCTAACACGCTTAGCACTCCACACTTAACTCTGCCTCTCTGTGTTCAATCTCACCAGCATACCTTAAACTCCAAGTTGTACTTTATATTGTCCTCATCGCTGCCAGGATCAGGAGGAATAAAAGGCTTCGTCTCGTTGACAGGCACTGCCTCCTTCCTCTTGGAACAGATCTTTGAAACCATCTTATAGGCGAGGAAAATGGCCCTGGGAAAGAACAGACAATAATTGCCGTCACAAATGTAATGTAGCTGCCACTACATGGGGACATGTTCAGGCAACGCATCAGTGTGAGGTCATTGTGATGGTGTATGCTAGGACTAGGATTGCAACAGAATGAAGCAGTCCATCTTTCAGATATGTTCAGTCGCGTTGGGTTCTTGTTGACCTAGTCTCGCATACCAACATTCCTTCAGAGAGGAAACGAACATCAGCTAACTACTTTCCAATTACCCCACCTCAATAAAAGGTAGTTACACTTGTAGATATATTCCAGTAGATATATTCCAGTAGATATATTCCAGTAGATATATTCTATAGATATATTCCAGTAGATATATTCCAGTAGATATATTCCAGTAGATATATTCCAGTAGATATATTCCAGTGGATATATTCTAGTAGATATATTCCAGTAGATATATTCCAGTAGATATATTCCAGTGGATATATTCTAGTAGATATATTCCAGTAGATATATTCTAGTAGATATATTCCAGTAGATATATTCTAGTAGATATATTCTATAGATATATTCCAGTAGATATATTCCAGTAGATATATTCTAGTAGATATATTCCAGTAGATATATTCCAGTGGATATATTCCAGTAGATATATTCTATAGATATATTCCAGTAGATATATTCCAGTAGATAGATATATTCCAGTGGATATATTCCAGTAGATATATTCTATAGATATATTCCAGTAGATATATTCCAGTAGATATATTCCAAGATATATTCTAGTAGATATATTCTAGTAGATATATTCTATAGATATATTCCAGTAGATATATTCCAGTAGATATATTCCAGTAGATATATTCCAGTAGATATATTCCAGTAGATATATTCTATAGATATATTCCAGTAGATATATTCCAGTAGATATATTCCAAGATATATTCTAGTAGATATATTCTAGTAGATATATTCTATAGATATATTCCAGTAGATATATTCCAGTAGATATATTCTATAGATATATTCCAGTAGATATATTCCAGTGGATATATTCTAGTAGATATATTCCAGTAGATATATTCTAGTAGATATATTCCAGTAGATATATTCTAGTGATATATTCTATAGATATATTCCAGTAGATATATTCCAGTAGATATATTCCAGTGGATATATTCCAGTAGATATATTCTATAGATATATTCCAGTAGATATATTCCAGTAGATATATTCCAAGATATATTCTAGTAGATATATTCTAGTAGAAGAATATATTCTATAGATATATTCCAGTAGATATATTCCAGTAGATATATTCCAGTAGATATATTCTATAGATATATTCCAGTAGATATATTCCAGTAGATATATTCCAGTGGATATATTCTAGTAGATATATTCCAGTAGATATATTCTAGTAGATATATTCTATAGATATATTCCAGTAGATATATTCCAGTAGATATATTCCAGTAGATATATTCCAGTGGATATATTCTAGTAGATATATTCCAGTAGATATATTCCAGTAGATATATTCCAGTAGATATATTCCAGTAGATATATTCTATAGATTTATTCCAGTAGATATATTCTAGTAGATATATTCTAGTAGATATATTCCAGTAGCTATATTCCAGTAGATATATTCCAGTGGATATATTCTAGTAGATATATTCCAGTAGATATATTCAGGTAGATATATTCCAGTAGATATATTCTAGTAGATATATTCTATAGATATATTCCAGTAGATATATTCTAGTAGATATATTCTATAGATATATTCCAGTAGATATATTCTAGTAGATATATTCTAGTAGATATATTCCAGTAGATATATTCCAGTAGATATATTCCAGTAGATATATTCTAGTAGATATATTCCAGTAGATATATTCCAGTAGATATATTCTATAGATATATTCCAGTAGATATATTCCAGTAGATATATTCCAGTAGATATATTCCAGTAGATATATTCCAGTAGATATATTCCAGTAGATATATTCCAGTGGATATATTCTAGTAGATATATTCCAGTAGATATATTCTAGTAGATATATTCCAGTGGATATATTCTAGTAGATATATTCCAGTAGATATATTCTAGTAGATATATTCCAGTAGATATATTCCAGTGGATATATTCTAGTAGATATATTCCAGTAGATATATTCTAGTAGATATATTCCAGTGGATATATTCCAGTAGATATATTCTATAGATATATTCTAGTAGATATATTCCAGTGGATATATTCTAGTAGATATATTCTATAGATATATTCTAGTAGATATATTCTAGTAGATATATTCCAGTAGATATATTCCAGTGGATATATTCTAGTAGATATATTCCAGTAGATATATTCTAGTATTCCAGTGGCTAGTAGATATATTCTATAGATATATTCCTGTAGATATATTCTAGTGGATATATTCCAGTAGATGTATTCTAGTAGATATATTCCAGTAGATGTATTCTAGTAGATATATTCCAGTAGATATATTCTAGTAGATATATTCAAGTAGATATATTCTAGTAGATATATTGTGTGAGTATTTGTGATCAACTACATCTCACTGGCAACATTTAGAAATGTGCTCACAAAGATCTGTGCCTCCAGATATTCCTTTGTCAAATGCATGGCTCGAATACAAACACCAGTTGCTTTTAGCTAACTTCAATTGCCAATTATAATTGTTAGCTGTTTAAATATTGCACTATATATTACTAACATAACTCTCCTGAAGTTAATAAGTCATGCTAACAATGTGTAACATTGATTCACTCATCAGAGAGTGCAGGATTGTAATCAACTGCCTTCCATACTTAACAATTGAGTTACTTCAGAGCCAGTACTCTCCCGAACTAGTCCCCACTCTCTTGAGATCCCAATACTCTCCTTGGGACAAGATTCAACAAGATTCAGCAAGATAGACTCACACAAGAACTGGCTCAGTAACTTTCACAGAACTCACACAGGTCTGAGGTCGGGTGTGTCCATTATATATTGTGGCTAACACCTGATCTGCCACATCCACATCCATATCCATAACTAACACCTACTTAAGATATAGCTTGCCTAGATGCTAGCTCGGTTATTCAGGAGGTGCTTCGGTCTTGGGGAAGCGCTTCGTGACAAAGACCCCCAAACAGTTTTGTATGTTAGTCTGTAAGAATGAGTAACATTGAGTCACTCATAAAGTAATATAAGAGCTCTGAAATATTTTGCATGTTAGAGCCTGTAGGAATGTGTTATACCAGAGTCACACTTGTGAATCATTGTAAGGCCATTAACAATTAACGCAATAACATGTCAAATTTACACTTTGAAAATTTTGAAAATTGATTACTATACACTAAACATGTTATAGACACGTAACAAAGTGTAACACCATGTTAGACCCAATCCTCGCAAATAATTTTTGTATTTCAAAGCATGTAACAACGAGTCACATTTGCTTACATACACTTGTTCAGGTCTACGCCCAACCACCGTTTAACAGGTTATTTTCGAGTGTATAAGTTGACAGCAAAATGAAGGATTCGCAAGGGAAATACTTGCAGATTGTGAAGCACATGTAATTACTAACTGTGAAAACCACAATATTAAACTCCTTGAAACTATCTTTCTGTATAGTCCTCCTTACATAGGCATGGAGGCATGGATGTATGCAAGTTAACCGATTAAACGCCGTAAGCGCCATATGGCGCGAGACCTTACATCCTTCGCCACACAAAAATATATAAAATGAACCGTTACGAGCTAACAGCCCCGGTTGGGTTCTGCACATGCCTAGTAGACTAGAGAACGTCACAAAAATGATTATTTCCGGTTGATGCATCGTGCAACAAAAATCCTGCGGTTGAACGCCATTTTTGTTGGTCGAGCTTTTTTTTTTTAACTGCTCAAAGATGCTCTCCTGTGAGGACGTTATTTCTCAACTTTTAGCCGACGATTCTGGCGATTCTGGGTCAGATTCATTTGGGGAAGATTCATTTGGGGAAGAAGGTGAAGACATCTATGCATACCGAGGAAACACTCTGGATCCAGTTGCTCTAAGAGAAGAGGCGTGCTTGGATGGACTTCTCGATTGTAAGTTTCTTCTAACCTTAGCGCTTCATAGCGCTTCATAGCCTTTGTTTACCATAGTCAACTGAGAGTGTACTATTGCCAAATACTAGCTTATTCTGTTGGTATTCCAAATTCAGACAGGATAGTTATAGAAAAAAAGTTACAGCTAAGAGTGTAGGTTGGAGTTGTTGAGTTGTTGATTTTCATTTGAATTTGAATTTACAAATGTTGACCACAAACTTGATATATATATCTTGTTTTTCCCACCCTCCCCACTACTTTTCCTACAGCATCAGATGATGAGAGTGGAGATGAGGCATCTATGACTCCTTTTGTTACATTGGAGGATGAGGAAGCCTTGCCTGAAGTCTCTACAGGGCGTAGGAACACGACTGGTGCTCGAGTTGTGCGAGGGAGAGGCGGGCGAGGGAGTACTGGCCGAGGGAGAGGCGGGCGAGGGAGTACTGGCCAAGGGGGAAGCAGCTCAAGTGGTAGTGGAGTCGTAAGTGTTGCTAGTGGTCCTCCAAAAGGTACTGGTAGTAGGCGGGCCAGAGGTTATAGGCGTGTGCGAGCATCTGGCACTGGTTCTGTCCGAGCATCTGGCACTGGTTCTGCCCAAGCATCTGGCACTGGTTCTAGGCTAACTGAGGTCACAGGTAAGTGGGAAATAAAGGAGCCAACTCCTTTGAAATTGGACTATACAGCAACAGCTGGTCCAACTTCTTCATTGCTTGGTGCATCAAGTACATTTTTAGATGCATTTTACCTTTTTTTTACTCTTGAAGTGTGGGAACTCCTAGTAGCAGAGACGAACAGTTACGTTTCTAGGATGGCTAGTCTCTCCAGGCCATGGGTAGATACTAATATAGAGGAAATGAAAGCTTTTGTAGGAATGTTGATAATAATGGGAGTTTACACACTTCCATACTTAGAATTGTACTGGTCCACTAATCACTCGGATTTGTCTGGATCTTTGGTTCGTAAAGTAATGCCTAGGACTCGGTTTTTGGAGCTAATGCGTTATGTACATGTAAATTCTATTGATGGTTTGTTGGTTACAAAGGGTAACCTGAATTATGATCGGCTTTATAAGGTAAGTAAGTTATTAGATTTGATTACTCCTAAGTTTGAGAGTGAATATACTTTGCATCAAGAGCTTAGTATTGATGAAGCTATGATTCCCTTTCAAGGTAGGCTTGGCTTCAAACAGTATATGAAGGACAAACCAATAAAATGGGGGATAAAAGTGTTTGTCCTTTGTGATGCTAGGAATGGGTACATTTATCGGTTGCAGATTTATACAGGTAAGAACGTGGAAGTAGCTGATAAAACTGGTTTGTGTAGTAGAGTTGTTTTAGATTTGTTAGAAGGATTAGAACATAAGAACTTCCATGTGTACATGGACAATTATTATACTAGTCCTAATTTATTTCAAACGCTTACAAGTAAAGGCTTTGGTGCATGTGGTACAGCTAGGTATACTAGGAGGAACTTTCCTCCAGATTTAGTAACAAAAGCTTCGATTAGAAATAGAGGTTATTATGATTATAGGTCTAATGGTGCACTCCTGGCTTTAGTTTGGGTAGATAAACGGTCAATCTACATGATAACTAATATACATCCCGCGGAAAATAATTTAGTACCTCCTACTGTAAAAAGGCGCAAAATTGATGGTTCTAGAGAGGATCTGCCATGTCCCCCATGTTTGCCTGATTATCAGTCATTCATGAGAGGTGTGGACAGAGCAGATCAGAGAATAGGCTACTATAATTTGGGTAGAAAGTCTAGGAGATGGTGGAAAAGGGTTTTTTCGTATTTGATAGAAGCTTGTTTATTGAATTCATTTATTTTGTTTTCTTCTGTCCGAGCTCCAATATCAGTAAGGAAGGGTAATTATCTAGAAGCTAGGATTGTTCTAGCTAAATCTTTGATTGGTTCTTTCTCTTCTCGGCAGCGTGCAGGTCAACGTTGTAGTCAGGCAAATAGTCAGCTAGATCGCCTCAATTTAAAACTAGGTCATTTCCCACAGTGCTGTGCAAAGAAGCGCTGTGTAGTTTGCATTTGTAAAGGTTACAGGCATGAGGCAAGGTCCCAGTGTTGTTTTTGTAAGGTTCCTTTGTGTGGTGGATCAACAGGCCGTGACTGTTTTCGTAAATACCATACCTTGGTGGACTATCAGTAATGTTTATGCACCCCCTGCTCCTTTCTGTGCTTCTCTCTTGTTCCCTGCTCCTTCGTCTACTTCTCTCTTGTTCCCTGCCCCTTCGTCTACTTCTCTCGTTCCCTGTCCCTTCGTCTACTTCTCTCGTCTCTCCAGTATTCAAGTGTTATTCTTATCCTGGTATCTCATGTTTGTGTAGAATAAAAACATGGTGAAATATCATGCCGGAGACCAAGCAAGCTATACCCAAGACTGAGCAAGTTCTACTCTACCCGTGACAGCAAGACCGGAGCTCTACCCAAGACACTCCCTTACATAATTGTGTTTTATATTATGGTTTTATTCTAGTATGTGTTAGCATTTTCACTCTCTTATAATTTGTTTTTTGTATTATTATTTGTTAGCATTTTGATGGGGAAAACAACCCACTGGCTTTGCATATGGTAGAGGGTTTGTAAATAGATGCTCCATCTTGTGTTGGCGTTATAATGTGTGTATAATAGTGTGAAAATATGAAAATATTCACCCCCAAGAAGATGACAAGGTTTTATAATGCTGGTTAGTTCTGCCCAGTTGGTAAGGAAGGCTCGATTTTTTTACAGGAAGTAGAGCTATCATGTGGCTTAATATGACCCAAGTTTCATGGGTGGAGTGCCTGCAGAACGCAAGATATAAAAATAATAAGTAAAATACCTCGTTAATTCATGAATAATTTGCCCGCGGGTACTAGGAATACGGCGTGTAATCGGTTAATGTGTGCTGCACAAACTCTGGTGGCTAAGGGATTAACCAAAAAAGGACATGAAATTTGTAACCATCATAAATTAATTTTATTTTTGCTATCAGAACAGAGCTTCTTTCAAGAGCTTTCCAATGATGTACTTTATGAAGGCCAATATGTCTCTATAGTGGTGACAAGTATATACTTTAACTCTTAGAACCCCTCGCGGCCGGTTTTTCGGCCGATATGTAGAGGCGTATATACCCGAGCGGCCGATATTTCGGCCGGGGATTTCCCTTTTTTCCTCTTTCCCCCCCTTTTTTCCCCTTCTTTTCCATTATCAATAAATATAATCAACTTTGTTCTTTTTTTCCCTCCAGGACCATAGGGTGGGGGGCATGCCCATGTTAGGGAGCATAGGGTTCTAAGGGTTAAGAACTTTAGCCTGATCACATTTTTTAAAAACTCCAAAATCCAGTGCCTGTAACCACTCCCCACTCACAGGTCGTGTAACTGAACCACATAGGCATGTTACGAGTGAGAAGTTTCCCCCCCCCCCCATTATGCCACAAAGAAGGCTAATGAGCAATCAATAAAAGAGCGGGAAGATTTTTCAGAATACCACAAAGAAGGCTAATGAGCCCTAGCCCTAGCCCTGATGTATACTTTTGAATATACTTTTGACTGGACAAACAAACAAGGAACCTTTCACTCATAACGTGCTTGTGTGGTTCTGTTACACAACCTGTGAATGAGGACTGGTTACAGGCACTTGGTCATTTTGGAGGAGTTAGGGTGATTAGGATACGGTTTTTAAGGGAGTCTACTAGTTCACCACTGGCTGCACAGAATTAATAATAATGTACTTCATCATAAAGCTCTTGAAACTACCTACAGTATCTTCTGGTTCAAAAGACAAAAAAGAAAGATATAATTTGCGGATTTTTTAATTTAATGTTCTATGAGCCTTTCAATATTTGACACACAAGCTAAGGTGACCCCTCGTTGTTGTTAGGTGCCAATTGGTACGTCTCCGTGACGCATTGTTCTCATTATCGTTGTAGTGGTTACGTGCATGCATAGTAGCTTTACAGTCAAGTGCACAAAACAGAGGCAAGAATTGCTTGCTTGTAGTAGGTAGCAAACAGAGAATAGACTAAGAAATTGTACCTGTGTACTGTGGAGGTCCGATGATTGCCTTGCAGGGAGATAGCAGCTATACCAGTTAAGCTTCTCTTCAGGCACTGGCAGGGTTTCATTTAGGGAGGGGGGGGGGGGCAGCTTCCCCTCCTTGGAACCTTTTTGCCCCCCCCCCCCCTTTGGAAATTGTATTATTAAAATTCTTATTGATGTTGATAAGTGCTTGACATCATGCCCCCCCTTAATATCCAGATTCCTCCAGTTGCCTCCCCTTTGGACAATTTTCTAAATGAAACCCTGACTGGTATGCTAATCAAGTAAAGCTACGAGATAGATTTGTGTGTTTGTGTGGAACATATCAACTGGTTTACCAAAGACGAGTGGGAGCCATGATACCAGGCCACACACTGCTTTGTGGCATAGCAAAACTTTGTCCCTACTGGGGAAAATAGAGAACCTTTTGCTGCTACAGTGCAATGTCTTCACAGAATCATTTTAGCAACAAAAGGAGGTGGTTACAACCGGCTGTCTCAGCAGGCTCACAAAATGCATTGCTAAGTGGCAGTTCACTGGCTAGTCAATGGGATGAAGATCTTGGTGGGTGGAGCATCACTGCATGTATGCAAGCCTAGTCTACTTCATGTAGTGAGGCTCAGAGTGCTGGTTTGCAATGCAGTGCTGCTGCAATGGCTGAGAAGTTCATCCTTTCCCAGCTGTTGTACCACCTCCGCACTTCAACCTGTGCTTGAGCTCCAGCTCATGAAGTAGACCATAACTACACTGATCAGCCAGATGGAGCTTGTTGCTTGTTCTTCTCAACCCACACCCCTACACCTACACTGATCAGCCAGGTGGAGCTTGTTGCTTGTTCTTCTCAAACCACACCCCTACACTGATCAGCCAGGTGGAGCTTGTTGCTTGTTCTTCTCAAACCACACCCCTACACTGATCAGCCAGGTGGAGCTTGTTGCTTGTTCTTCTCAAACCACACCCCTACACCTACACTGATCAGCCAGGTGGAGCTTGCTGCTTGTTCTTCTCAAACCACACCCCTACACTGATCAGCCAGGTGGAGCTTGCTGCTGGTTCTTCTCAAACCACACCCCGACTTCAACTATCCCATATAACCCCCCAACTTGACATCAGACAGACACGAAAAATGCCTTAAAAAACCCAATGTTTAAAAGCCGGTATCTATATTAAGCACATTCTTTGTTAAGCTCCTACTTTACTGTTGGTCCTACCGTCTATCCATTTAGTATTGATTATGACTTTGAATGTCTCCCCCTGCTAATGGTCGACCAAGAAGCAATTCTGCTGGTGAGAAGCCTATGGACTCCCCTGGTGCTTTCCTGAACTCTGCCAAGAGGAAAAAAGAAAGGGCTAGGTCCCATTGCCCATTCCATTTCTTAAGCACTCTCCGAATCATCTCCTTCAGAGTAGAATTAAACCTTTCTACCAACCCATCACCTTAGGAGTGGTTGTCAGTGACTTCACTCCTAACAGCTTGTGGAGTTCCTTGATGAGCCTACTGGTGAAGTTACTGCCACAGTCACTCAATATCTCCTCTGTTTTGGAGAGGCAAGGTTTGGAGGGGTGCTGGTGGTTGTGGTTGTGGCTGTCTTGAGGCCTTCTGAACAGGATGCACATACTCGGCTGACATCCCTGTAGAGTCCTGGCCAGAAGTAGTTGTCCAATATCATCCGAGTGGTCTTGTTTCTGCTAAGGTGTGCTGGTCTGTGGGCAAGTGAGAGAATGAGGCTCCGGAATTTCCAGGGAATGCAGAGCTGTGTGGTCTCTTCTCCCAGTCTGTCAGCGATGATCCGGTGTAGAAGTCCATCCAGCACTAAGAACTTGGAGTCCTCTGCCACAGTTTGTCCAAGGTCTGGTCCTTTGCTCCTTGAGGAGCTCTTCTGGATCCACATCTAGTGGGTGTCCGGGCTGTCGACTCCTGTAGAGGGCTCGGGCTTTCCTTCAAGTGGACCTGCTGTTTCTGTCCCTTGGTGGAGGATCTGATTCTTCCTCACTGCTCTGTCTCAGCGATGCCCGAACTAGGATCATCTGGTACATTCTCCCAGGGTAGTGCTTCTCCCAACTCCTCCTCTTCCCTCTCGTATTCAGCCTCGTTTGTGCTGCTTCTCTGGTTGCAGCCTGTCTGGTCCTGGCCATGTGTACAAGTTCATCATGGAGTAGACGTTTTCCAACTTCCCAGACCTGATCAAAGTCAGATCCTAGGCACAAGTCATAGTCTAAATCTTCTTTAACCGCTGCCTTGAGTTGTTGCTGGATTCCTCCAACTTCTACTGCTATGTTGGTAAGAGGACACACACTAACAGTTGCTTTATGCCTCTTGCTTGTATTTCCTCTCCAGTCAGCTGTTCATCTGAGACTAAGTTGGCATTCACAATCGACCTTGAGCTCCTGTGTCTAGGAGAATCTTCCCTCCGAGCTGCCCATCAACTTGTCAACCGATTGATGCTGGCCTTCACTGCTGCATTTCCTCTCGTCCAGTTAGGGGCACTACCAAGTTGACCTGTCCTAGTCAGCTGCAAAGTGACCATTATTACAATTAGCACATCTGGGTCTCCCCTGTTTGTCAAACTTAGGTTTTTGCTGGCTCTTGAAGGTATCCAACTTGATGTCCTTCTTAACTCCCTTCTCCCCCAACTCAGTTTCCCTGTCCTTTTTTTCCATGTCTTCTGTGGGCCAGTAGATATATTCTAGTAGATATATATATTCTAGTAGATATATATATTCTAGTAGATATATATATTCTAGTAGATATATATATTCTAGTAGATATATATATTCTAGTAGATGTATATTCTAGTAGATGTATATTCTAGTAGATGTATATTCTAGTAGATGTATATTCTAGTAGATGTATATTCTAGTAGATGTATATTCTAGTAGATGTATATTCTAGTAGATGTATATTCTAGTAGATGTATATTCTAGTAGATGTATATTCTAGTAGATGTATATTCTAGTAGATATATATTCTAGTAGATGTATATTCTAGTAGATATATATTCTAGTAGATGTATATTCTAGTAGATGTATATTCTAGTAGATGTATATTCTAGTAGATGTATATTCTAGTAGATGTATATTCTAGTAGATATATATTCTAGTAGATGTATATTCTAGTAGATGTATATTCTAGTAGATGTATATTCTAGTAGATGTATATTCTAGTAGATGTATATTCTAGTAGATGTATATTCTAGTAGATGTATATTCTAGTAGATGTATATTCTAGTAGATGTATATTCTAGTAGATGTATATTCTAGTAGATGTATATTCTAGTAGATGTATATTCTAGTAGATGTATATTCTAGTAGATGTATATTCTAGTAGATGTATATTCTAGTAGATGTATATTCTAGTAGATGTATATTCTAGTAGATGTATATTCTAGTAGATGTATATTCTAGTAGATGTATATTCTAGTAGATGTATATTCTAGTAGATGTATATTCTAGTAGATGTATATTCTAGTAGATGTATATTCTAGTAGATGTATATTCTAGTAGATGTATATTCTAGTAGATGTATATTCTAGTAGATGTATATTCTAGTAGATGTATATTCTAGTAGATGTATATTCTAGTAGATGTATATTCTAGTAGATGTATATTCTAGTAGATGTATATTCTAGTAGATGTATATTCTAGTAGATGTATATTCTAGTAGATATATATTCTAGTAGATGTATATTCTAGTAGATGTATATTCTAGTAGATGTATATTCTAGTAGATGTATATTCTAGTAGATGTATATTCTAGTAGATGTATATTCTAGTAGATGTATATTCTAGTAGATATATATTCTAGTAGATGTATATTCTAGTAGATGTATATTCTAGTAGATGTATATTCTAGTAGATGTATATTCTAGTAGATATATATATTCTAGTAGATATATATTCTAGTAGATGTATATTCTAGTAGATATATATATTCTAGTAGATGTATATTCTAGTAGATATATATTCTAGTAGATATATATATTCTAGTAGATGTATATTCTAGTAGATGTATATATTCTAGTAGATATATATTCTAGTAGATGTATATTCTAGTAGATATATATTCTAGTAGATATATATATTCTAGTAGATGTATATTCTAGTAGATGTATATTCTAGTAGATGTATATTCTAGTAGATGTATATTCTAGTAGATGTATATTCTAGTAGATATATATATTCTAGTAGATATATATTCTAGTAGATATATATATTCTAGTAGATATATATTCTAGTAGATGTATATTCTAGTAGATATATATTCTAGTAGATATATATATTCTAGTAGATATATATTCTAGTAGATGTATATTCTAGTAGATATATATATTCTAGTAGATATATATTCTAGTAGATGTATATTCTAGTAGATATATTCTAGTAGATGTATATTCTAGTAGATGTATATATTCTAGTAGATATATATTCTAGTAGATGTATATTCTAGTAGATATATATTCTAGTAGATATATATATTCTAGTAGATGTATATTCTAGTAGATGTATATATTCTAGTAGATATATATTCTAGTAGATGTATATTCTAGTAGATATATATTCTAGTAGATATATATATTCTAGTAGATGTATATTCTAGTAGATGTATATTCTAGTAGATGTATATTCTAGTAAATGTATATTCTAGTAGATGTATATTCTAGTAGATATATATATTCTAGTAGATATATATTCTAGTAGATATATATATTCTAGTAGATATATATTCTAGTAGATGTATATTCTAGTAGATATATATTCTAGTAGATATATATATTCTAGTAGATATATATTCTAGTAGATGTATATTCTAGTAGATATATATATTCTAGTAGATATATATTCTAGTAGATGTATATTCTAGTAGATATATTCTAGTAGATGTATATTCTAGTAGATGTATATATTCTAGTAGATATATATTCTAGTAGATGTATATTCTAGTAGATATATATTCTAGTAGATATATATATTCTAGTAGATGTATATTCTAGTAGATGTATATTCTAGTAGATGTATATTCTAGTAGATGTATATTCTAGTAGATGTATATTCTAGTAGATATATATATTCTAGTAGATATATATTCTAGTAGATATATATATTCTAGTAGATATATATTCTAGTAGATGTATATTCTAGTAGATATATATTCTAGTAGATATATATATTCTAGTAGATATATATTCTAGTAGATGTATATTCTAGTAGATATATATATTCTAGTAGATATATATTCTAGTAGATGTATATTCTAGTAGATATATTCTAGTAGATATATTCCAGTAGATATATTCTAGTAGATATATTCTAGTAGATATATTCCAGTAGATATATTCTAATAGATATACTCTAGTAGATATATTCCAGTAGATATATTCTAGTACCAGTAGATATATTACAGTAGTGGTAGATATATTCTAGTAGATATATTCTAGTAGATATACTCTAGTAGATATATTCCAGTAGATATATTCTAGTAGATATACTCTAGTAGATATATTCCAGTAGATATATTCTAGTAGATATATTCCAGTAGATATATTCTAGTAGATATATTCTAGTAGATATATTCTAGTAGATATATTCTAGTAGATATATTCCAGTAGATATATTCTAGTAGATATATTGTGTGAGTATTTGTGATCAACTACATCTCACTGGCAACATTTAGAAATGTGCTCACAAAGATCTGTGCCTCCAGATATTCCTTTGTCAAATACCTGGCTCGAATACAAACACCAGTTGCTTTTAGCTAACTTCAATTGCCAATTATAATTGTTAGCTGTTTAAATATTGCAATATATATATATTACTAACATAACTCTCCTGAAGTTAATTAATAAGTCAATGTGTAACATTGATTCACTCATCAGATAGTGCAGGATTGTAATGAATCAACTGCCTTCCACACTTAGCAATTCAGTTACTTCAGAGCCAGTACTCTCCCGAACTAGTCCCCACTCTCATGATATCCCAATACTCTCCTTGGGACAAGATTCAACAAGATAGACTCACACAAGAACTGCTTTCACAGAACTCACACAGGTCCGAGGTCGGGTGTGTCCATTATATATTGTGGCTAACACCTGATCTGCCACATCCACATCCATATCCATAACTAACACCTACTTAAGATATAGCTTGCCTAGATGCTAGCTCGGTTATTCAGGAGGTGCTTCGGTCTTGGGGAAGCGCTTTGTGACAAAGACCCCCAAAGAGTTTTGTATGTTAGTCAGTAAGAATGAGTAACATTGAGTCACTCACAAAGTAGTATAAGAGCTCTGAAATCTTTTGCATGTTAGAGCCTGTAGGAATGTGTTATACCAAAGTCACACTTGTGAATCATTGTAAGGCCATTAATAATTAACGCCATAACATGTCAAATTTACACTTTGAAAATTGATTATTATACACTGAACATGTTATAGACACGTAACAAAGTGTAACACCATGTTAGACCTAATCCTCGCAAATAATTTTTGTATTTCAAAACATGTAACAATGAGTCACATTTGCTCACATACAAAACTTGTTTAGGTCTATGCCCAACCACCGTTTAACAGGTTATTTTCGAGTGTTAAGTATACACTGTTAACAGCAAAATGAAGGATTCATAAGGGAAATACTCGCAGATTGTGAAGCACATGTAATTACTAACTGCGAAAACCACAAATATTAAACTCCTTGAAACTATCTTTCTGTATAGTCCTCCTTACACAAGCATGGCGGCATGGCTTTGTGCAAGTTAATGTGTGCTACACAAACTCTGGTTGTTAAGGGCTTAGACCTGAAATTTGTAACACTCATAATTATTTTTTTAATTCTATTTTTGCTCTCTTTCAAGAGCTTTCCAATGATGTACTTTATGAAGGCCAATATGTCTCTGTAGTGGTGACAACTCTGTAGTGGTGACAAGTATATACCTTTAACTGTTTCACCGCCATAAGCGCCTACAGGTGCAAACCCGACATCGCTCATGTAAACATTAATTAAAAATTATGCGAACAAGCTACAGATTTAATTATTTTACCAGGGGGTGCGCGTAAGATAGCTCTAAACGTTAAAAATATACCCAAAGACAAATTCCAGGTAGCACGTGATTCCGAACTGGTCACGGCCAAAAAAATATATTAATTTTTTTGACAATGATGACTTTACTTGACTGTGACCGTCCCGATAGCTTCTGGAGGCTCTTCTTCGGTGGAAAGCTGCAGAGCCATCTACTGCAGACTCGCTATCAATCAAAATCCTACGGAGTAGAGGAAAAAAGTCGATCCTGGATGGATCTCTGTTGTTAGTGACTTTTTTCTACTGTTGTAGACATAGAGATTCGTAACTTTTGTTTGCCTGCTTCAATAGAGCTGATTCATATACCAAGTTATAGCTCTTTCAATTTTGCAATCGAATGATATGCTTTGTTTCAAAATTTAATGGTTATAAAAAAAGTTATGAAATTCAAAAATATATAAAAAATAATAAAAAATTGGGGGCTAAAGTTGGCGGTAAGAACTTTAGCCTTAAAAAAAATCTCCAAAATCACAGTGCCTGTAACCTCTCCCCATTCACAGGTCGTGTAACAGAACCACATAGGCGTGTTACGAGTGGGAAGTTTCCCCCCCCATTATGCCACAAAGAAGGCTAATGAGCAATCAATAAAAGAGCGGGAAGATTTTTCAGAATACCACAAAGAAGGCTAATGAGGAGCCATGTAAGATTTTTCAGAATACCACAAAGAAGGCTAATGAGGAGCCATGTACTGGAATGGAGTCCAAATCACGTGCTGGAAGCAGCAGGGTTCCCCCCCTTGTACCTTGTTCATTATATAAAGTCCAATTGATCTTGAGGTATTCACAATCCGCTGCTTCCACGAGAGATGCCTTCAGGGACTACTTCTCAAGCACAGCTCGAGAAGTCCCCTGGCAATACAACTATGTTTTAGCATACATAAACACACAATGCTAATAATAAATTGTCTAGTTAACATATCAGTACACAAAATTGGCTTAAAATAATTATTTTACATATTCATGATAATTGGTAGGTGGTAGGGTTCTTGGGGAAATCAATGTTCACAAATGATGTGTAAAAATGATGACAGAAAACTGGCCAGCATGAATTAACCATGGACCTGCATCACCCTCCTGGGACGCTTCTTCTTCAGTTCCCTTACATACCGATCCCTCAGCGTCTTCCACTTTTTGCAACAGTGTTCTGAGGTTGCTCCTTCTCCAACCTATCATATCAATATGTGGATAATTGTCGTCACTCTATAGAAACTAGTTGTAGCTAGGCCATTCTTTCTATAGCTAGTTGTAGCTAGGCCATTCTTTCTATAGCTAGTTATAGCTAGGCCATTCTTTCTATAGCTAGTTATAGCTAGGCCATTCTTTCTATAGCTAGTTATAGCTAGGCCATTCTTTATATAGCTAGTTATATCTAGACCATTCTTACCTGACTTGCCACTGACTTCCAGTGACCTACGGAAAGCTCCTGACAGCAACTTTTCTTCATCAATAGACACTTGATACTGGCTAAACTGCAGGTCAGTGGCACGTGATAGATTATAGCATTCTGATTGGTCCGACGCTGTGTTTCAGACGCTGGATTAGAACTTTTTTCTAATCGAGAATACAGCTCCGTCGCATTGCGCTCCGTTGCGTTTGAGGTTCACAACACAACGCAACGTCACGCTCGGACACAACGCAACGCTCTGCTCGGCCAGCGTCGTGTTGTGAACCAGCCTTTAGGTTCATGCCTACTTGGACCTTCCTGGTTTCTGGGATTAAAAGTGGAAGCAATTCCTTGGAACACTTAAGTTTTTTCCACCTTATGGCTAGGGCTAGGGCCTGTCCATGTGGTCTTCAAATTCCGCTAAGTATGATACAATGTTCCCTTCTATTTGCACTGTATTTTTTCAACTTCCCCTGTCTCTGTCCTTGGATACTCCAGGAATCTCCATTCTCTGGCATCTGCTTTCCTTCTCTCTAGTTCATCCCGTCTCTTTCTTCTCTTACTTTCTCTCCTTCCACATTACCTTCATCATCTCCGCTATCATACGGGTGGAGTCATTGCTGGTTTCTGCAGTTAGCTCTTCCAGTCTCCTGTTCATCTGCCTTCCCGCTCCTGAGCTGACATTCTGTTTCATTGCTCATTCTAACTGGCTTTAAGTAAACAACAGTTAACTGTGACCACACACTTGCAATCTGAGAAGTGAGGGTTTTCCGAGGCAGCTCACGTAGATTGAGAAAAAATTGTGAGAGGATTGCTGTAATCTAGCATCTGGGAGTTCTTCAGTTCAACGCTTCTTCTACCAATTGTGACAGCTTAGCCTGTGCAACCTGTCATGTAAGTTATATCTGTGCCTGTGCTGCACCAAGACAATACCTTTCCTCCCATCCCAATATGATCAGGGTCCCGTACTAAGTATAATGTCTACTGTTTACTGGTTCAAATAACTTTGGGTCTGTCTTACTGCTCCTTATAAGCAGAGCAGCTGTTTGGCCTTCCAGTGGGTTTCAACTACATAAACATATTCAGTATGTGGTTGACACAATACAAGTGCTAATTAAACAAGGTGATGCTTGTACTTTAGAGTTTCTCAGTGTTCCATAGTAGTCACAGGGCACCCTGGAGGTTGCCCCGTGACAATAATTGCTAGGAACTTACCCATTATAATGGGCTTACGTACTGCCTAATACAATGACATAATGGCGTGGACTTACCCATTGCAATGGGCTTACCACCAGATATAATGACATAATTGCTAGGGACTTACCCATTATAATGGGTTTACCACCAGATATGACATAATTGCTAGGGACTTTACCATCTAATATAATGACATAATTACTAGGGACTTATCCCATTATAATGGACTACCACCTAATATGATGACATAATCACTAGGGACTTATCCCATTCTAATGGGCTTACCACCAGATAAAATGACATAATTGACGTACCCATTAACATTGCAATGGGCTTACCACCTAATATAATGACATAATTGTTAGGGACTTACCCATTGCAATTGGATTACCACCAGATATGACATAATCTTACCACCTAATATAATGACATAATCACTAGGGACTTACCCATTGCAATGGGCTTACCACCAGATATAATGACATAATCGCTAGGGACTTACCCATTAATGTTGGCTCTAGTGGGGTGCAAGAGCACTGGGTAGTGCATGAGAATGGTGACAAATAGAAAGAGTCGAGCCACTGTCATCAGCACGTCATCTCTCTGGTACTTTAACATGATGTCAGAGGGGATTTCACCATAGAACTGAATAGAGCAAGAAATATAATAATAATAATAATAATAATAATAGTAGTAGTAGTAGTAGTAGTAGTAGTAATAATAATAATAATAATAATAACATAATAATAATAAATAATAATAATAATAATAATAATAATAATAATAATAATAATAATAATAATAATAATAATAATAATAATAATAATAAACAATAACAACAATAATAATAATAATAATAATAGTAGTAGTAATAGTAGTAGTAGTAACATAATAAGTAATAGTAGTAGTAATAGTAGTAATAGTATTAGTAGTAGTAGTATAGTAGTAGTAGTAATAGTACTAGTAATAGTAGTAATAGTAGTAGTAGTAGTAGTAATAATAGTAGTAGTAGTAATAGTAGTAGTAGCAGCAGCAGCAGTAGTAGTAGTAGTAGTAGTAGTAGTAGTAGTAGTAGTAGTAGTAGTAGTATTCCTGCTAGATGTTCTAGTGTACTGATATAGAGGCTAATAGTTACTTCCACATGATATAGGATGAGACAAGTATGAGAGTTTAAGGCATCACTATCAATGAAAAAATGGGGGTGGGGTGGAGTGGAAAGGGGGAGGGGTTGGTATTGTTGTAATCATGCCTTCAAGCACTCGACCTAGACTGGAATGGGAGCACTTCAATAGAGATTGTGGAATGTCCTTACCTGGCTGCTGAGATGCCATGCTCATATGCAAGGCGCTTAGCAAATTAGGATTATGGCTAGGGCTAGAGGGTTATGGCTAGGGCTAGAGGGTTACAGCTAGAGGGTTAAGGCTATGGCTATAGGGTTAGGGCTAGGGGGTTAGGGCTATAGGGTTAGGGCTAGAGGGTTAGGGCTAGAGGGTTAGGGCTATAGGGTTAGGACTAGAGGGTTAGGGGTATAGGGTTAGGGCTAGAGAGTTAGGGCTAGAGGGTTAGGGCTAGAGGTTAGGTCTAGATGGTTAGGGCTAAAGGGTTAGGGCTAGAGGGTTAGGGCTAGAGGGTTAGGGCTATAGGGTTAGGGCTAGAGGCTAGGGCTAGAGGGTTAGGGCTAGAGGGTTAGGTCTAAAGGGTTAGGGCTAGAGGCTAGGGCTAGAGGGTTAGGGCTGGATGGTTAGGGCTATAGGGTTAGGGCTAGAGATAAGTAGAGCAGTTGTGAGCACATGGACTTCGTATGTGTAGTTTGGTTCAGAGAAAAGACAAGGATGAGTTGAACATGTACACACTCTAGCCAGAGTGCTATGCATATCAACTTGTAGTTTTATAGAACTGCCAAGACTGCCAAGGTGAGTATCTCATACACACAAGAAAATGCACCTGCAATACAGCGATCAGTTTCCAAGTCAAAGTTCTCAAGAAATGTGGCAATGAATAAGGAAGTGAGGGCTGTGGCATTGAAACAGGAAGTGGGGGTGTGGCATTGAAGCAGGAAGTGATTAAAAATAGGCAGGAAGTGAGGGTGTGGCATTGAAGCAGGAAGTGAGGGTGTGGCATCGAAGCAGGAAGTGATTAAAAAGAGGCAGGAAGTGAGGGTGTGGCATTGAATCCAGAAGTGAGGGTGTGGCGTTGAAGCAGGGGGTTGTTGATGATAATGACTATGAATGAACCTGAAGTAAGAAGTATGACAGTGAAGCAGGAAGTGAGGGTGAAGCAGGAAGTAAGGGTGTCGATGAAACAGGAAGTGATGCATGTGGCATTGAAACAGGAAGTGATATTGGTAAGTGAGTTTGGGGAGAAATGGAACCTCATCTTGTACCTATACCGCCTGTCAAGATAAGAACAAACATATCAAAACAGAAGGGGCATCATGTTATGGGAATAACCCTTGCAGACAAGCCGGTAAGAGAGTACAAAGACAGGTAAAGGTTATAATATGGTAAAGGATAGCCATTAATAAAAACTCACATTAAAATAAGCAGAGAATATGACAAGGTTGTAAATGAGGTAAGCAGTAACGACGGCGCCCACGATGATAAAATAGACCTTGGCTCTCGTCTGTCTTCCCGACAGCTCTTTCTGAAGGGGGAGGAGGTTGAAGTGGCAGATGAAGGAGAGGCCGCAGTACGAGATGACGGTGATGACACCCTGGAAGTTAACAGGTTTCAGCTCGATGTGCCGATCTCCTTCGATGCTACCATTTACATGGTCGATGATGGTCTTCGCAAGGATGAAGAAAGCGACCAGCAGAATACTGAAGATGCTATGAGAACAACAGAGAAAGAGAGAGAGACATAAAAACAGAAGGATTAAAGAATCAACAAAAATAGAGGCTAGAATCAACAAAAATAGAGGTAAAAATAGAGGCTAGAATCAACAAAAATAGAGGCTAGAATCAACGGTAAATAGAACACAAATAGAGGCTAGAATCAACAAAAATAGAGGCTAGAATCAGCAAAAATAGAGGCTAGAATGAACAAAAATAGAGGCTAGAATCAGGAAAAAAGACAACAAAAATAGAGGCTAGAATCAGAAAAAATAGAGGCTAGAATCAACGGTAAATAGAGACTAGAATTAACAAAAATAGAGGCTAGATTCAACAAAAATAGAGGCTAGAATCAACGGTAAATAGAGGCAAAAATAGAGGCCAAAATAGAGGTAGAATCAGAATAAATAGAGGCTAGAATCAACAAAAATAGAGGCTAGTATCAACAAAAATAGAGGCTAGAATCAACAAAAATAGAGGCTAGAATCAACAAAAATAGAGGCTAGAATCAACAAAAATAGAGGCTAGAATCAACGGCTAGAATTAACAAAAATAGAGGCTAGAATCAACAAAAATAGAGGCTAGAATCAACAATAGAGGCTAGAATCAACAAAAATAGAGGCTAGAATCAACAAAAATAGAGGCTAGAATCAACAAAAATAGAGGCTAGAATCAACGGCTAGAATTAACAAAAATAGAGGCTAGAATCAACAAAAATAGAGGCTAGAATCAACAATAGAGGCTAGAATCAACAAAAATAGAGGCTAGAATCAACAAAAATAGAGGCTAGAATCAACAAAAATAGAGGCTAGAATCAACAAAAATAGAGGCTAGAATCAACAATAGAGGCTAGAATCAACAAAAATAGAGGCTAGAATCAACAAAAATAGAGGCTAGAATCAACAAAAATAGAGGCTAGAATCAACAATAGAGGCTAGAATCAACGGTGAACTAGGTGCTGGACAATAAGCGAGTCCTTAATTCTTTGAACATGAATTCGGAATTTCCCCTGTGGGCAGAGACTGTAACATGGATTGCTCAATGAATAGCGTTGAGAGTGCCAGGAAAGACGGCAGTGATGCTAAGATGTGGATGTGGTGCCGCCCGTAGATCTATTTACGGTAATGAGCAAACGAAAGAATTGTGATGCACGAAGGAGGCGCAGAGTTCCAGAGAAACTTACTGGAGGCTGGAGGAAAGCCTAGGCACAGGGAAAGGTGTGGTCATGTGGTCTGGTGTTGGAAGAGCAAGCGTTAAGAGTGGGAGTGGTCGTCGAACGTTTCAGAACCAAAGATACTAACACTCCATTCACATTCTGCGTCTCGAGGTTCTCAAACGTTTGTTCGCATCGGAGGGCCTGAGTAACCACTCGCACATGCAGAGTGCAAAGTCCATTCTTTGCAATGCATCGTTTAACTATTCGGTGGAATGTGGCACACACATACAGTATACATGTATAGTTAATTTTTCTTGTGTTAGACGTCTAATATGTAGCAGCTCTTATAACAATCAAAAATATTTACATGTAGACTATTCAAGTGGAAGCCGACGTGGGAAATTAACGGTAAGACATCAGACATTTTCCGAACATGTCATCACTTATTTGTCTGAACAAGAATCAATTTTTCCCTGTCAAAATATCCAAGCAATGCTAACGAATGCTCTAGAACACATGTATGTGCACAACCACGAATGTACGGAGGCATCAGATGCCCCACCCTCTGACACAGACAATAATGAGGAGGAGGAAGAGGAGAATCTATTACTTGGTGACTGGACACAGGATGACTGACTCAATCTGTCACTTGCATTGCCCATTATAGAGTTGTATTGTGTGTGCACTCATTGCTCGATGATTTGAGGGGAGACGATTGCATTTTTTAATTTTTTTTATATTTTTACTTGTGGTTACAACTTTAGAGCTCCGTAGATTCTGAAAACTTCATGGTATGGACTTGATATATAGCTGAAAAGATAGGTCTCTCTGTGTGCTCTCTTTTGATACTAAAATATGTTTCATAGGTATAACTATAGGCAAGTTACTAGACCTTAAAGTGGAGGGACCTCAAAAACCTGCATCCCAAAAACCTCATCCAGAATAACTCCAGATTGCTAAGTGCAAAAAAAAATTGAAATTGGTACGAGTAGCTAGAGGAAGTTAATTAAATTAAAAAATGCAATCGTCTCCCCTTGAGTTGAATTTAAGATGTTATTTTTTTAAAGTTGATGGGGGTCAAAGCAACCAAATTTTTCTCGCACTGGAAGCAGTCTAGTGACCTTTGCACTGGCCTGTTCTGTCCTCACCTCAAGTAGCTGGTGAACTGGAGTGGAGACAAATTCCTCAGAAGAGTGATGGGGAAGATGGGGAAGAAGGCAATGGACATCAGAACTCCACAGTTGAGAAGTGGCGTGCATTCGGCAAGACCAGTCCTCATCACAATGAACTGCATCACTGCTGCTAACTACAGGGGAGAGAAGTGGGAGGAAGGGGAGGTAAGAAAAGAGATGGGGAGGAGCGAGTGAGAGAGAGAGAGAGAGGAATGACAGTGAGAGGAGAGGGAGTAGGAATACAAGGAAAGAGGAGAGAGAGTGATTGAGAGAGGAGACCAAGAGAGTAGAGAAAGAGAGGAGATGAAACATAAGATGGAGTGAGAGAGAATGATGAAGGGAGGAATGGTGCAAGAGAGAGAGAGAGAGAAGCTTGCTCACCTGATCTCTGGTGTAGATCATGTATGCAATGAGAGCCAGGAAGAGAAGAACAGCAATGGTCAGCAGGGACAAGATCTACGTGTGTGTGCGAGGCAAAATGATGAAGCACATTCCCCCTCCCCAAACAATTAAGAGTTACCCATTGTGACAGAGTTTGAAAATGCACAATTAAATCATAATCCATCTCAGAGGAAGTTAAATATATGCAGATATTTCCTGTGGTGAGACACATGTACAGCCCAGTTGTGTACTACATGTACATGTACCTATGTACAGTGTACACATGTGTACCATTACTAACAGGCTGTACAGGTACTTGCAGCCCAGTTGTGTCCTACATGTATCTATGTACATCTTGCCACAAAACTATTCTGTAGCAAGATGCAATTGTGTCATAATCTAGAATGTTCTGTCCATGTGCTAGTACTTTAACTATAGGCTCATAATGTCTCAGAATCAATCTGAGAGCATCGATTTTGCAAAAAAATTGTGGGGGGTCATGCCCCCAGACCCCCCTATTTTACGCATGCCCATCACGTAAACGCCAAACGTTTTGAGTTTCCTCCCCCCCCCCAAACTGTAAATCCTGTATGAACCCCTGGGTAGTGTAGCTATATACTATGTATACATAATGCCATGTGACTAGCTTATTATGCTGATAATTAATGTCATGTGACTAGTTTATTATGTTGATAATTAATGTCATGTGACTAGCTTATTAGGTTGATAATTAATGTCATGTGATTAGATTATTATGTTGATAATTAATGCCATGTGACAAGCTTATTATGTTGATAATTAATGCCATGTGACAAGCTTATTATGTTGATAATTAATGCCATGTGACTAGCTTATTATGTTGATAATTAATGCCATGTGCCTAGCTTATTATGTTGATAATTAATGTCATGTGCCTAGCTTATTATGTTGATAATTAATGTCATGTGCCTAGCTTATTATGTTGATAATTAATGTCATGTGCCTAGCTTATTATGTTGATAATTAATGCCATGTGCCTAGCTTATTAATTATGTTGATAATTAATGTCATGTGACTAGCTTATTAGGTTGATAATTAATGCCATGTGTCCAGCTTATTATGTTGATAATTAATGTCATTAGTCATGTGACTAGCTTATTAGGTTGATAATTAATGCCATGTGACTAGCTTATTAGGTTGATAATTAATGTCATTAGTCATGTGACTAGCTTATTATGTTGATAATTAATGCCAGTGTGACGGCTTATTAGGTTGATAATTAATGTCATGTGACTAGTTTATTATGTTGATAATGTGACTAGCTTATTAGGTTGATCATTAATGTTATGTGACTAGCTGATAATTAATGTCATGTGACTAGCTTATTAGGTTGATAATTAATGTCATGTGCCTAGCTTATTAGGTTGATAATTAATGTCATGTGACTAGCTTATTAGGTTGATAATTAATGTCATGTGCCTAGCTTATTATGTTGATAATTAATGTCATGTGCCTAGCTTATTATGTTGATAATTAATGCCATGTGCCTAGCTTATTAATTATGTTGATAATTAATGTCATGTGACTAGCTTATTAGGTTGATAATTAATGCCATGTGCCTAGCTTATTATGTTGATAATTAATGTCATTAGTCATGTGACTAGCTTATTAGGTTGATAATTAATGCCATGTGACTAGCTTATTAGGTTGATAATTAATGTCATTAGTCATGTGACTAGCTTATTATGTTGATAAATGCCATGTGACTAGCTTATTAGGTTGATAATTAATGTCATGTGACTAGCTTATTATGTTGATAATTAATGTCATGTGCCTAGCTTATTAGGTTGATAATTAATGCCATGTGCCTAGCTGATAATTAATGCCATGTGACTAGCTTATTATGCTGATAATGAACGTCATGTGACTAGCTTATTAGGTTGATAATTAATGCCATGTGACTAGCTTATTAGGTTGATAATTAATGCCATGTGCCTAGCTTATTATGTTGATAATTAATGTCATTAGTCATGTGACTAGCTTATTATGTTGATAATCAATGCCATGTGACTAGCTTATTAGGTTGATAATTAATTCATGTGACTAGCTTATTATGTTGATAATTAATGTCATGTGCCTAGCTTATTAGGTTGATAATTAATGTTATGTGACTAGCTTATTATGTTGATAATTAATGCCATGTGACTAGCTTATTATGCTGATAATTAATGTCATGTGACTAGCTTATTATGTTGATAATTAATGTCATGTGCCTAGCTTATTAGGTTGATAATTAATGCCATGTGACTAGCATATTATGTTGATAATTAATGCCATGTGAATAGCTTATTATGCTGATAATTAATGCCATGTGACTAGATTAGGTTGATAATTAAATGCCATGTGACTAGCTTATTAGGTTGATAATTAATGCCATGTGACTAGCTTATTAGGATAATTAATGCCATGTGACTAGCTTATTAATTATGTTGATAATTAATGCCATGTGACTAGCTTATTATGTTGATAATTAATGCCATGTGCCTAGCTTATTATGTTGATAATTAATGCCATGTGACTAGCTTATTATGTTGATAATTAATGTCATGTCACTAGCTTATTATGTTGATAATTAATGCCATGTGACTAGCTTATTAGGTTGATAATTAATGCCATGTGCCTAGCTTATTAGGTTGATAATTAATGCCATGTGACTAGCTTATTAGGTTGATAATTAATGCCATGTGACTAGCTTATTAGGTTGATAATTAATGCCATGTGACTAGCTTATTAATTAAGTTGATAATTAAAGCCATGTGACTAGCTTATTATGTTGATAATTAATGCCATGTGCCTAGCTTATTATGTTGATAATTAATGCCATGTGACTAGCTTATTATGTTGATAATTAATGTCATGTCACTAGCTTATTATGTTGATAATTAATGCCATGTGCCTAGCTTATTAGGTTGATAATTAATGCCATGTGACTAGCTTATTAGGTTGATAATTAATGTCATGTCACTAGCTTATTATGTTGATAATTAATGCCATGTGACTAGCTTATTAGGTTGATAATTAATGCCATGTGCCTAGCTTATTAGGTTGATAATTAATGCCATGTGACTAGCTTATTAGGTTGTAATTAATGTCATGTGACTAGCTTATTATGTTGATAATTAATGTCATGTGACTAGCTTATTAGGTTGATAATTAATGCCATGTGACTAGCTTATTATGTTGATAATTAATGCCATGTGCCTAACTTATTATGTTGATAATTAATGTCATGTGACTAGCTTATTAGGTTGGTAATTAATGCCATGTGCCTAGCTTATTATGTTGATAATTAATACCATGTGACTAGCTTATTAGGTTGGTAATTAATGCCATGTGCCTAGCTTATTATGTTGATAATTAATACCATGTGACTAGCTTATTATGTTGATAATTAATGCCATGTGACTAGCTTATTAGGTTGATAATTAATGCCATGTGACTAGCTTATTAGGTTGATAATTAATGCCATGTGCCTAGCTTATTATGTTGATAATTAATGTCATGTGACTAGCTTATTAGGTTGGTAATTAATGACATGTGCCTAGCTTATTATGTTGATAATTAATACCATGTGACTAGCTTATTAGGTTGGTAATTAATGCCATGTGCCTAGCTTATTAGGTTGATAATTAATACCATGTGACTAGCTTATTAGGTCGATAATTAATGCCATGTGACTAGCTTATTAGGTCGATAATTAATGCCATGTGACTAGCTTATTAGGTCGATAATTAATGCCATGTGACTAGCTTATTAGGTCGATAATTAATGCCATGTGACTAGCTTATTAGGTTGATAATTAATGCCATGTGACTAGCTTATTAGGTCGATAATTAATGCCATGTGACTAGCTTATTAGGAATGCCATGTGACTAGCTTATTAGGTTGATAATTAATGCCATGTGCCTAGTTTATTATGTTGATAATTAATGTCATGTGACTAGCTTATTAGGTTGGTAATTAATGCCATGTGCCTAGCTTATTATGTTGATAATTAATACCATGTGACTAGCTTATTAGGTTGGTAATTAATGCCATGTGCCTAGCTTATTAGGTTGATAATTAATACCATGTAACTAGCTTATTAGGTCGATAATTAATGCCATGTGACTAGCTTATTAGGTCGATAATTAATGCCATGTGACTAGCTTATTAGGTCGATAATTAATGCCATGTGACTAGCTTATTAGGTCGATAATTAATACCATGTGACTAGCTTATTAGGTCGATAATTAATGCCATGTGACTAGCTTATTAGGTCGATAATTAATGCCATGTGACTAGCTTATTAGGTCGATAATTAATGCCATGTGACTAGCTTATTAGGTCGATAATTAATGCCATGTGACTAGCTTATTAGGTCGATAATTAATGCCATGTGACTAGCTTATTAGGTCGATAATTAATGCCATGTGACTAGCTTATTAGGTCGATAATTAATGCCATGTGACTAGCTTATTAGGTCGATAATTAATGCCATGTAAATGGTAAAGGGTGATCACCATGGGCAGTCTTGTTTCACTGTACTGTAGTTGCCTTGATTATACAAATCAAGTTTGTTGTTGTTTACATTTGAATTCTATGGAGCCAGCCAAACATCCTTCCATTTGGTCCATTTGGTTTATTTCTTAACCTTTCTTCTCCACCTTCCCTTGCCACTCCCTCTACGCCTCCTGTAGAGCTGACCCTTTACCTCATTCAATTTGCCTACAGGGAGACGGGAAAGGTGTGGACATTAACGAGGAGTGCTTCTTTCCAGTGCGTCCCAGTCTTGATGTGCTCGTGATGTCATCACCAGAGACCCACCCACCACATGTGCTGACCACAAGTACACCAACAAGATGGCGTGGGTGGGTGCTTGGAACAAAACACTCTACGTCAAGTCTGCCACACCCTTTCCCCTCTTTCACCCCCAATGTAAATGAGGTAAAGGGTCATCTACGTGGATGTGAGATCACACACCCCTCCCTACACTACTCCCACCTTCTCACGTTGCTTACCCTCCCCACAACTCCGAAGGCAGCGTAGGCCAGGTCCTCATAACTCCACACCTCCAGGGCCGGGTATAATTCAGTGCAGTACTCTTTGCTATGCAGCAAGATAATGCCAACATACACTGCCATCAGCTGCAAGAGGAAGGGAGAACGTCAAACATGGAACAGTTTTATAGAAGATTTAAAAGCTTCATCGACTATTAGAAGGGAGTGTGTGTACGGGTGGGGATGGATCACATGATCAACGTGAGCAGAGCATGTATGTGTGTGTGTGCGTGTGATGGAGGAGGTGGATCACATGATCAACGTGAGCAGAGCATGTATGTGTGTGCGTGTGATGGAGGAGGTAGATCACATGATCAACTAGAGCAGAGTGTGTATGTGTGTGCGTGTGATGGTGGAGGTAGATCACATGATCAACTACATGTAGAAGGAAGACTACATAATCGACTAGAGGGGAATATGCAGGGAAGGTGTATAGATCACATGATTGATCACATGATCAACTAGAGGCAAGTGTATGGGGAGGGTAATAGATCACTTTAAAAAAGTTAACTGTATATTATGTCAGCAAGTGTGTGTGTGTGGGGGGGGGGGGGGGCAAGAGAAGAAGTAAGCAAATTAAGTGCTTAATACGAACTTCCTTTAAATTTGCATGGCAATAATGATCATATTATTTTAGTGATAACAACAACAGTGAATGCAATGGACACCACACCAGCGAGACTAGCTAGCTCTAGCCCTACCTAGCCCTAGCCTCAGGGAGGAAGCCTCAGGGAGGAAAACTTCCCTGCTACTTTCATGGGTAAATTCAGTAGTAGTTTGGATAACAACCCATACTCGAGGCATATTATAATGCCTTTGCCTAATACACATGTAGACTGTACAAATAATTGCCTTCCAGGGGGGTTTCTATGCGAGCACTTCCAGCACTATGCCTGGGTCACTTCCCTCAGCACTATTCCTGGTCACTTCCTTCCAGCACCACGTCTGGCTACTGCTTTGGAAGCAAGCACCTGGTGTGTAGTCGCACACAGTAATGAATAGAGGATACTAAACCGTGTGAACTAGCCCGGATTTGTTTTGCTCCTTGTTGACTGTATTGTCTAGTGATTGTTGCACAATGGAAGTAGCGTACAGGGCTGTAATACTACAAATAACTGCACAGCTTATTACGTCCAGCAAACACCTGAGGAGAGAGGGAGGGGACATGAGCATGTTAGTCTGCATCCGAGATTACTTCTTTAGTCAGTCTGTCTACCATCACCAACATCTCACCTTTACTAACTGTGAAGCCAGTCCTCTCTCTTCTACTGACTATGCAGCCAGTTCCCTCTCCTCTACTGACTCTGCAGCCAGTTCTCTCTCCTCTACTGACTATGCAGCCAGTTCTCTCTCCTCTACTGACTATGCAGACAGTTCTCTCTCCTCTACTGACTATGCAGACAGTTCTCTCTCCTCTACCGACTATGCAGACAGTTCTCTCTCCTCTACTGACTGTGCAGCCAGTTCTCTCTCCTCTACTGACTCTGCAGCCAGTTCTCTCTCCTCTACTGACTATGCAGCCAGTTCTCTCTCCTCTACTGACTATGCAGCCAGTTCTCTCTCCTCTACTGACTAGGCAGCCAGTTCTCTCTCCTCTACTGACTCTGCAGCCAGTTCTCTCTCCTCTACTGACTCTGCAGACAGTTCTCTCTCCTCTACTGACTCTGCAGCCAGTTCTCTCTCCTCTACTGATATTCAGCCAGTTCTCTCTCCTCTACTGACTGCAGCCAGTTCTCTCTCCTTTACTGACTCTGCAGCCAGTTCTCTCTCCTCTACTGACTATGCAGCTAGTTCTCTCTCCTCTACCAACCATGCAGCCAGTTCTCTCTCTGCATATTGATTGTACAGCCAGTGTAATCTATATGCTGACTATGCCACATAGCCTGCTATGACATTGCTTAGACAGTATATATGAAAGCAACAAATGGTTTTTAGTGAACAGCCAGGAATTATTAACCTCACACCACACCCCTTTCTGTATGTCCCTTTCCTAGAGTGTCTGGGTTACGGTTAGGACATGGGGTAACACTAAGGTTAGGACAAGGGGCAACACTATGATTAGGACAAGGGTTAACACTAAGATTAGGACAAGGGTTAACACTAAGATTAGGACAGGTTAACACTAAGATTAGGACAAGGGTTAACACTAAGATTAGGGCAAGGGTTAACACTAAGATTAGGACAAGGGTTAACACTAAGGTTAGGACGGGTTAACACTAAGATTAGGACAAGGATTAACACTAAGGTTAGGATGGATTAACACTAAGATTAGGACAAGGATTAACACTAAGGTTAGGATGGATTAACACTAAGATTAGGACAAGGATTAACACTAAGGTTAGGATGGATTAACACTAAGATTAGGACAAGGATTAACACTAATGTTAGGACAGGCTAACACTAAGATTAAAGCTAGGAACAGGCTTAGACTTAGGTTAGAGTGCATGTAGCATACATAGGTTAGGACTAGGTTAGGATTATGGCTAAGGCCAGGATTAGGGCTACAAGATAAGTGCTAGGGCCAGGAATAGGGTTAGGAATAGGGTTAGGACCAAGGTTATGACTGTGGCTAGGGTCAGTGCTCTGCTCACTAGGTCATCGGAAGTCACAAGCTTCCCTGCTACACTGGTGCTCTCTGACCAGGGAAGCATTGTCTGGCAGGGGGACCAAATCTTGGGGAGCATAGTCTGATAAGGGGTCCAAATCTTGGGAAGCAGTGTCTGGCAGGGGGTCCTAATTTCGGGGAGCATAGTCTGACAGGGGTCCAAATCTTGGGGAGCATTGTCTGATAGGGGGTCCAAATCTTGGGAAGCAGTGTCTGGCAGAGAGTCCAAATCTTGGAAAGAAGTGTTGACTAATAATGACTTTCCATAATCAACTTAAATATACTTGAAGTCTTGCCAGCCAGCCTATTCCAGCTATAATTATAGTCTTGCCAGCCAGCTATAGTCTTGCCAGCGAGCCTATTCCAGCTATATAATTCCAGCTATATAGTCTTGTCAGTGAGCCACCTACACATTTGCATTGGTCAGAGCTAGAGGTGCAGTGTGGTCTTATAACGATGGGAGACTGAGCTACACAGTTATAATCACAGGGGCAGTGACAGACGGAGGGATAATTCCTAACAGAGATACACAGCATTAGCTTCTTTTTTTTAAACACTTCAACTTCCTGTGGGCTTCATTGTAGCGTACACAAGCAGCTACACTCTCAACACACTCTCAGTTGACATGACGAAGACCTTCTCAATAATCAACTTGAAATTCACTCTCTCGATGTTTCGACTATACATAGCTTTCATTAGGGTAATAGTAATAATTGTTATTTTACTGCTGAAACCATAAAATTCACCTTCAAGGATCACCTATTTCCATTATCATACCCTCATCACTTGCGTACTATTATTAATCAATCCACAGTACCAGGGGCTGCAAAATTTTCCAACGGCTAGACATTATTAACCCATTCCTCCACTCGGCAGTACTTGGAACGGGGAAAGATCATCAACCACAATAAACACTCATATGTGCGTGCAATATTGAGCCCAGCTGAGCCGCCTCGGCAGCTGCATGTCTGCAAGGAAGTACACAGCAGGTTTCTTTACTATTGCATTAAAAACTAGCAAATGTTGGCAGTAATCAACACTTTGAAGATCTATGCCTGTACTTACCAGTTTGTCTCCATGGGGATTAAGAGGTCATGTGATATCTATAGTAAACACTTTGAAGATGCTGTACAACCAGTTTATCTCCAAGTGGATTAAGAGGTCATGTGATATCTATAGGAAACACTTTGAAGATGCTGTACAACCAGTTTATCTCCACGTGGATGAAGAGATCATGTGATGGCTATAGTAAACAGCTTATGCCCACAAGAAAACCTAGTAAACTACTTGTGATCCATGTATGCGTGTACTTAGTGTCAACAAAACCTAGTAAACTACTTGTGATCCATGTATGCGTGCACTTAGTGTCAACAAAACCTAGTAAACTACTTGTGATCCATGTATGCGTATACTTAGTGTCAAGCTTCCAGTTTGTAGCCCAAGCGAGATGATATCCATACCTGTGCACGCCTCAAGGACCCCTTCAGGCTCTACTGTTACACTTGCCATGAGGTCATTTGCAAGGACTGCGTTGTTAAGAAGGAAGACCACCGGGATCATTCGTATGAATTCATATCTGACATCATTGAGAAGGAGCGGGTGATCCATATTGTGTGTACTTAGTTTGCGTGCCTACTTCAGTAACAACATGGCATTGAAAAACATGCTCATCTCTAGCATCAAGATATGATATGTGTTTACTTGTGTGGAGTGCTATGCCAAGGAACAAGCCAAAAATAAAAAATAACTGACAACATGCTGGAGAGACAGCAACTTGGCCTTGAGACTGCTCAACTGGTGCAGCTCATGATGGAGGCATAGCAACTGGGCCTTGAGACTGCTCAACTGGTGCAGCTCATGCTGGACCTTGAGACTGCTCAACTGGTGCAGCTCATGCTGGAGAGACAGCAACTTGGCCTTGAGACTGCTCAACTGGTGCAGCTCATGCTGGAGAGACAGCAACTTGGTCTTGAGACTGCTCAACTGGTGCAGCTCATGCTGGAGAGACAGCAACTTGGTCTTGAGACTGCTCAACTGGTGCAGCTCATGCTGGAGAGACAGCAACTTGGTCTTGAGACTGCTCAACTGGTGCAGCTCATGCTGGAGAGACAGCAACTTGGCCTTGAGACTGCGCAGCTCACAATATGCCATGGCTGACCGATAGCTCGAGTATAGGAAAAACTAACAAAGAAACAAAAATTGAGAGGACAAAGTACTGTGTGTGGACCAGTACTGTGTGTGGACCAGTACTGTGTGTGGACCAGTACTGTGTGTGGACCAGTACTGTGTGTGGACCAGTACTGTGTGTGGACCAGTACTGTGTGTAGACCAGTACTGTGTGTGGACCAGTACTGTGTGTGGACCAGTACTGTGTGTGGACCAGTACTGTGTGTGGACCAGTACTGTGTGTGGACCAGTACTGTGTGTGTGTGGACCAGTACTGTGTGTGGACCAGTACTGTGTGTGGACCAGTACTGTGTGTGGACCAGTACTGTGTGTGGACCAGTACTGTGTGTGGACCAGTACTGTGTGTGGACCAGTACTGTGTGTGGACCAGTACTGTGTGTAGACCAGTACTGTGTGTGGACCAGTACTGTGTGTGGACCAGTACTGTGTGTGGACCAGTACTGTGTGTGGACCAGTACTGTGTGTGGACCAGTACTGTGTGTGTGTGGACCAGTACTGTGTGTGTGGACCAGTACTGTGTGTGGACCAGTACTGTGTGTGGACCAGTACTGTGTGTGTGTGGACCAGTACTGTGTGTGGACCAGTACTGTGTGTGGACCAGTACTGTGTGTGGACCAGTACTGTGTGTGTGTGGACCAGTACTGTGTGTGGACCAGTACTGTGTGTGGACCAGTACAGTGTGTGGACCAGTACTGTGTGTGGACCAGTACTGTGTGTAGACCAGTACTGTGTGTGGACCAGTACTGTGTGTGGACCAGTACTGTGTGTGGACCAGTACTGTGTGTGGACCAGTACTGTGTGTAGACCAGTACTGTGTGTGGACCAGTACTGTGTGTGGACCAGTACTGTGTGTGGACCAGTACTGTGTGTGGACCAGTACTGTGTGTGGACCAGTACTGTGTGTGGACCAGTACTGTGTGTAGACCAGTACTGTGTGTGGACCAGTACTGTGTGTGGACCAGTACTGTGTGTGTGGACCAGTACTGTGTGTGGACCAGTACTGTGTGTGTGTGGACCAGTACTGTGTGTGGACCAGTACTGTGTGTGGACCAGTACTGTGTGTGGACCAGTACTGTGTGTGGACCAGTACTGTGTGTGGACCAGTACTGTGTGTGGACCAGTACTGTGTGTGGACCAGTACTGTGTGTGGACCAGTACTGTGTGTGGACCAGTACTGTGTGTGGACCAGTACTGTGTGTGGACCAGTACTGTGTGTGGACCAGTACTGTGTGTGGACCAGTACTGTGTGTGTGTGGACCAGTACTGTGTGTGGACCAGTACTGTGTGTGGACCAGTACTGTGTGTGGACCAGTACTGTGTGTGGACCAGTACTGTGTGTGGACCAGTACTGTGTGTGTGTGGACCAGTACTGTGTGTAGACCAGTACTGTGTGTGGACCAGTACTGTGTGTGGACCAGTACTGTGTGTGGACCAGTACTGTGTGTGGACCAGTACTGTGTGTGTGGACCAGTACTGTGTGTAGACCAGTACTGTGTGTGGACCAGTACTGTGTGTGGACCAGTACTGTGTGTGGACCAGTACTGTGTGTGTGTGGACCAGTACTGTGTGTGTGGACCAGTACTGTGTGTGGACCAGTACTGTGTGTGGACCAGTACTGTGTGTGTGTGGACCAGTACTGTGTGTGGACCAGTACTGTGTGTGGACCAGTACTGTGTGTGGACCAGTACTGTGTGTGTGTGGACCAGTACTGTGTGTGGACCAGTACTGTGTGTGTGGACCAGTACTGTGTGTAGACCAGTACTGTGTGTGGACCAGTACTGTGTGTGGACCAGTACTGTGTGTGGACCAGTACTGTGTGTGGACCAGTACTGTGTGTGGACCAGTACTGTGTGTGTGGACCAGTACTGTGTGTAGACCAGTACTGTGTGTGGACCAGTACTGTGTGTGGACCAGTACTGTGTGTGGACCAGTACTGTGTGTGTGGACCAGTACTGTGTGTAGACCAGTACTGTGTGTGGACCAGTACTGTGTGTGGACCAGTACTGTGTGTAGACCAGTACTGTGTGTGGACCAGTACTGTGTGTGGACCAGTACTGTGTGTGGACCAGTACTGTGTGTGGACCAGTACCGTGTGTGTGGACCAGTATATTACACTTGCTTTTGAAATCTGTATTACAACTGGTAGATACATCACTTTAAACTAGATGAAGTTCCCTCTGCATGTTCGGGGTAATGGCTATGCTCTTGTTTGCTTTCTTGTTGACATGTCAATTCAGGTATACTTTAATCACTTATTAATCAATCAGTTCACTCAGTTTGGTATGGAGGCATCTTTGTCTCTCTGGGAGTTGGGTGGCCATGTCTAAAATGTTGAGCATGACGAACCCCCATCGCTTCTTTCTTTAGAGAATTTCTGCTGCTGTCCTGTGTGGTAACACTGCAGCTGTGCTGGGTCCTAGTCATCCAGCGTGGGAACACTGCGGCTGTGCTGGGTCCTAGTCATCCAGCGTGGGAACACTGCGGCTGTGCTGGGTTGTCAATCTGCTAGCGAGACAATTTCTTTTAATTAATGTATTATGTTTGTTGTTGTTGCTGTTGTTGTTTTTGCAAGTTATTATTTATTTGATTTATTATAATTCTTGTTTCCTTTTATTATTATTTTTTTAGGGGGTAGGATATCAATTAAATCACTACTCAGATAATTAATTATTATTATTATTTATTATTAATATTATGATAAGTGGTGTTATTTGAAGTAATAAACCTACCTAGCCCTAGCGCTTCCTATAATAGAGGGGGACAAGAGTAGGTTTATTGAAAAAGGACACTAAAAATGTTTTTAAAGAAAGCTCATTGAAAGAGACGTGAACTGTCTGCATGCAAAGTAAATGTCAAGTTGTAATTAATATCTCTAACCACATGAGGAATACAATACGCACGCGTCCACAATTGGCAGGGACTGCAGGTTTATTTAGGTGGGATAGGAGCAGCTGGCCAGTCTGACTGATGACGGTCAGGGGAAATGGGAAGGACACTTATCCCTGGAAGAAGTAATTGGCCCTCCCCAGTGCTTGCTCTAAATGTGTTGCTGCATCTAAAGGTTGGCTTTTAAAGTTTTGGTATCCTACTAATGGCTACAAGAGTTCTTTATCTGAGCAGTTCAAACTGCTTTTATTGGTAGTTCAGTCTTAGAAGGATTCTCTTCCATTTTTTTTTTGGGGGGGGGGCAACATTTCAACCCAAATACCTCTGTCTTCATCAGGGCATCTTAGTTGACGTTCTTGAGTGGCTCTGTCTTCATCAGGACATCTTAGTTATGATCTTGAGTGGCTCTGTCTTCATCAGGGCATCTTAGTTGACCATCTTGAGTGGCTCTGTCTTCATCAGGGCATCTTAGTTGAGTGGTTCTGTCTTCATCATGGCATCTTAGTTGATGATCTTGAGTGGTTCTGTCTTCATCAGGGCATCTTAGTTGATGATCTTGAGTGGCTCTGTCTTCATCAGGGCATCTTAGTTGCTGATCTTGAGTGGCTCTGTCTTCATCAGGGCATCTTAGTTGACAATCTTGAGTGGTTCTGTCTTCATCAGGGCATCTTAGTTGCCAATCTTGAGTGGCTCTGTCTTCATCAGAGCATCTTAGTTGACGATCTTGAGTGGCTCTGTCTTCATCAGGGCATCTTAGTTTACAATCTTGAGTGGCTCTGTCTTCATCAGGGCATCTTAGTTGATGATCTTAAGTAGCTCTGTCTTCATCATGGCATCTTAGTTGACAATCTTGAGTGGCTCTGTCTTCATCAGGGCATCTTAGTTGACCATCTTGAGTGGCTCTGTCTTCATCAGGGCATCTTAGTTGATGATCTTGAGTCGCTCTGTCTTCATCAGGGCATCTTAGTTGATGATCTTGAGTGGATCTGTCTTCATCAGGGCATCTTAGTTGAGTGGCTCTGTCTTCATCAGGGCATCTTAGTTGACGATCTTAAGTAGCTCTGTCTTCATCAGGGCATCTTAGTTGATGATCTTAAGTAGCTCTGTCTTCATCAGGCCATCTTAGTTGATGATCTTAAGTAGCTCTGTCTTCATCAGGGCATCTTAGTTGACCATCTTGATTGGCTCTGTCTTCATCAGGGCATCTTATGTAGTTGACGATCTTGAGTGACTCTGTCTTCATCAGGGCATCTTAGTTGACCATCTTGAGTGGCTCTGTCTTCATCAGGGCATCTTAGTTGATGATCTTGAGTCGCTCTGTCTTCATCAGGGTATCTTAGTTGACGATCTTGAGTGGCTCTGTCTTCATCAGGGCATCTTAGTAACCATCGTGAGTCGCTCTGTCTTCACTTGAGCTTGGTCAGAACATGCATGAGTTAAAGCTGGTTCACACACACACAGAAAGGTCCTGCACTTCTCTGCTACTGACAATGTAAGAGGTTGCATTACTTGTGAAGTGGACTTACTTGATTCACTAGGTCAATATCGTCAGTTGGGAAGGGAGGCTCGACTAAGGGGGCAATTGGCACGCCAGCAATTGTGTAGCTAATAGCACTTTAGGTGTTGGATGTTTGTGCTTTGTAACAGTACGAATGCAGGTACAAAGTCTGAGATGGAAAGTTCAAGGATGGAGATGTCACACTGGAGCATTTCCCAGGAGATACAAAAAAATACAACTTGCTTCAAACCGACACCAGTAACAGAAGGACATTTGCTCTCCTTGTCAAAACTTGTCAACCACTGCCATCCAGTTCGATGGTGTGAGGAATCACCTCTCATTGCAGGTCCTCCTGCCTTCCGATAACAAAACTGCCTTGAGTCATAAGATATAGACATTCTCGCATGCATTCTCGCATGCACTTCCGGCCTCGCCGACAGACCAACGTGCCCGCTCCAACCTCTTGACCTGGAGAGTGGAAGGGTGACAAAACAATGTTAAATCAAAATTCAACAAGATGGTTATTATCAGGCTTTAGGTCCGCCAGAGCCGAGCCATGCCGTGCAAGCTACGGATATCTTCATATTTGTTCCGACATCACCCAGTGCAGTGTCCAAAATGTAAGCCAAATAAAGCATTACCTTGGTTTCCTCTCTGGTAATATGAACTGCCCCGAAATCTCCAACCAAGAGATGTCCTACACACCATAAGATGGCCCTCAAAGAGAGTAACCATTGCTTTGAAGAAGGCCGTGTAGCTAGTAAGTCATCGTTTCATCATCAGCCTAGGAGATCATTTTATCCATCACTTTATTATAGAGTCCTGTATATATATTGCGCTGCGTAGCTAGGCATTTCAGTTCCTCGACTTCCTGTCCCTTACGTGAGCTACCAATTTACTATAATTTATGGCACGGCACTTGAGCCTCCAAATCTGATCCATCTTCTCAGTGGTAACAGAAGAGGTCTCCCATTGCCTGGTCGTCTGGCAATAGTGCGGGTCTCCGGTAGCGACGCTTCAGGACGCTCAGGTTGCCCTCCCCAGTTACACAGAGTCCTTCCTCCTTTCTCCACCAATATCTTGCCAATTGTTGGGTGATTCAAGCCTTAGGTTGAGGTTCAGATTAGGTTGAGGTTCAGAATTCTTTGCTTTTTGATGGGCCAGCACACTATAGCGCAAGATGTGAGAGAGCTATAAGCTAGCTGACTTACTCAAGCAAGCGACAGAGAAATGTCTTACTCTAGCGAGCGACTGAACGAATCACGTGAACGTCCAATTTTTTAATAAGTAGCAACGCATGCGTACCAGCTGCACAACCCAAGCCAAGATTTCGATGGACGCCCAGAAAAACAGCAAGAAATGTACACACAGACTGTTCACATTCAATAGGCAGTACTTATGTACATTGACTGCTAATGTATGCACACTGAGAGGATCCCATGTCATGAAGCAGTGGATCTTACAGTCTCTGAAGCTGAGAACCTTACAGTCACTGAGGCAGAGAACCTTACAGTCACTGAACAGAGAACCTTACAGTCACTGAAGCAGAGAACCTTACAGTCACTGAGGCAGAGAACCTTACAGTCACTGAAGCAGAGAACCTTACAGTCACTGAAGCAGTGGACCTTACAGTCACTGAGGCAGAGAACCTTACAGTCACTGAGGCAGTGGACCTTACAGTCACTGAAGCAGTGGACCTTACAGTCACTGAGGCAGAGAACCTTACAGTCACTGAAGCAGAGAACCTTACAGTCACTGAGGCAGAGAACCTTACAGTCACTGAGGCAGAGAACCTTACAGTCACTGAGGCAGAGAACCTTACAGTCACTGAGGCAGAGAACCTTACAGTCACTGAAGCAGAGAACCTTACAGTCACTGAAGCAGAGAACCTTACAGTCACTGAAGCAGAGAACCTTACAGTCACTGAGGCAGAGAACCTTACAGTCACTGAGGCAGAGAACCTTACAGTCACTGAGGCAGAGAACCTTACAGTCACTGAGGCAGAGAACCTTACAGTCACTGAAGTAGAGAACCTTACAGTCACTGAAGCAGAGAGCCTTACAGTTACTGAAGCAGAGAACCTTACAGTCACTGAGGCAGAGAACCTTACAGTCACTGAAGCAGAGAACCTTACAGTCACTGAAGCAGAGAACCTTACAGTCACTGAGGCAGAGAACCTTACAGTCACTGAGGCAGAGAACCTTACAGTCACTGAGGCAGAGGACCTAACAGTCACTGAAGCAGAGAACCTAACAGTCACTGAGGCAGAGAACCTTACAGTCACTGAGGAAGAGAACCTTACAGTCACTGAGGCAGTGGACCTTACAGTCACTGAAGCAGTGGACCTTACAGTCACTGAGGCAGAGAACCTTACAGTCACTGAGGCAGTGGACCTTACAGTCACTGAAGCAGAGAACCTTACAGTCACTGAAGCAGAGAACCTTAGGCAGAGAACCTTACAGTCACTGAGGCAGAGAACCTTACAGTCACTGAGGCAGAGAACCTTACAGTCACTGAGGCAGAGAACCTTACAGTCACTGAAGCAGTGGACCTTACAGTCACTGAAGCAGTGGACCTTACAGTCACTGAGGCAGAGAACCTTACAGTCACTGAGGCAGAGAACCTTACAGTCACTGAGGCAGAGAACCTTACAGTCACTGAAGCAGTGGACCTTACAGTCACTGAAGCAGTGGACCTTACAGTCACTGAGGCAGAGAACCTTACAGTCACTGAAGCAGAGAACCTTACAGTCACTGAAGCAGAGAACCTTACAGTCACTGAAGCAGAGAACCTTACAGTCACTGAGGCAGAGAACCTTACAGTCACTGAAGCAGAGAACCTTACAGTCACTGAAGCAGAGAACCTTACAGTCACTGAGGCAGAGAACCTTACAGTCACTGAAGCAGAGAACCTTACAGTCACTGAGGCAGAGAACCTTACAGTCACTGAGGCAGAGAACCTTACAGTCACTGAGGCAGAGAACCTTACAGTCACTGAGGCAGAGAACCTTACAGTCACTGAGGCAGAGAACCTTACAGTCACTGAGGCAGAGAACCTTACAGTCACTGAGGCAGAGAACCTTACAGTCACTGAGGCAGAGAACCTTACAGTCACTGAGGCAGAGAACCTTACAGTCACTGAGGCAGAGAACCTTACAGTCACTGAGGCAGAGAACCTTACAGTCACTGAGGCAGAGAACCTTACAGTCACTGAGGCAGAGAACCTTACAGTCACTGAGGCAGAGAACCTTACAGTCACTGAGGCAGAGAACCTTACAGTCACTGAAGCAGAGAACCTTACAGTCACTGAGGCAGAGAACCTTACAGTCACTGAAGCAGAGAACCTAACAGTCACTGAGGCAGAGAACCTTACAGTCACTGAGGCAGAGAACCTTACAGTCACTGAAAGCAGAGAACCTTACAGTCACTGAGGCAGAGAACCTTACAGTCACTGAAAGCAGAGAACCTTACAGTCACTGAAGCAGAGAACCTAACAGTCACTGAAGCAGAGAACCTTACAGTCACTGAGGCAGAGAACCTTACAGTCACTGAGGCAGAGAACCTTACAGTCACTGAGGCAGAGAACCTTACAGTCACTGAGGCAGAGAACCTTACAGTCACTGAAGCAGAGAACCTTACAGTCATTGAGGCAGAGAACCTTACAGTCACTGAAGCAGAGAACCTAACAGTCACTGAGGCAGAGAACCTTACAGTCACTGAGGCAGAGAACCTTACAGTCACTGAGGCAGAGAACCTTACAGTCACTGAGGCAGAGAACCTTACAGTCACTGAGGCAGAGAACCTTACAGTCACTGAAGCAGAGGACCTTACAGTCACTGAGGCAGAGAACCTTACAGTCACTGAAGCAGAGAACCTTACAGTCACTGAGGCAGAGAACCTTACAGTCACTGAGGCAGAGAACCTTACAGTCACTGAGGCAGAGAACCTTACAGTCACTGAGGCAGAGAACCTTACAGTCACTGAGGCAGAGAACCTTACAGTCACTGAGGCAGAGAACCTTACAGTCACTGAGGCAGAGAACCTTACAGTCACTGAAGCAGAGAACCTTACAGTCACTGAGGCAGAGAACCTTACAGTCACTGAGGCAGAGAACCTTACAGTCACTGAAGCAGAGAACTTTACAGTCACTGAAGCAGAGAACCTTACAGTCACTGAGGCAGAGAACCTTACAGTCACTGAGGCAGAGAACCTTACAGTCACTGAAGCAGAGAACTTTACAGTCACTGAAGCAGAGAACCCATATCTATGTATGTATGTGTGTACATGTACATGTACATGTATGTATGCACATTCACCTTTAAAAAAAAAATGAACGGCTTACCCCCTTAACCGATTACAAGCACCAACCATATGGCGCAAACTCGGATATTGTTGGGGGGGGGGGGGAGGGATTATATTAAATTGAAGAATTTGTATTACGCGTCTACTCTCTATAATCACTTGCCCATTGAGCGAGCAAAATTTAAAAAAATGACTGACAATCGCAATTGCCTTCATGAACAATCTCTTCCTGGCTTTGGCTACCCTTTCTGGAAGTTCTTCTTCGGTGGAAAGCAGCACAGGCACCTGTGCTTACTCTGAATTCCTTCGCTCTTGAGCAAGGCGGCCCTGCTGGATGGATTTCTATGCTGTAGGTTTTGTTGTAGACGTAAAGTGACGTGGCACTGCTTAGCTTTTGCTTGCTCACTCGACGGAGCTGATTTTTACACCAAACTGCAGCTTATTGTATCCCCATCCTGAACAGTTTACGAGTCCTAATTTCACAGCTAAAAATACGACAACAAACCTCGAATACAATCAGCGTTCAATCGGTTAAAGAACGATGTAAACTGGGAATAGCCGTCGAAAAGATGAGAATGATCGAGAGAATGCCTGGCAGCAGATTCGAAACTCGACTGGCCCTCTGGCTGCACTGCGCAAGTGTGAAAGGGTTATGGTTAATAGGTGATGCTATCCCTTACCCAATAGGGGAATATACACAGGACTAACAAAAAAAAACGAGACTGTAATAATCTCTCACAAGACCTCCCAAACCACCTCCACCATAGGTCGCATACACACACACACACACACCAATTACATTTGCTGCACAGGCAGGTGAGAGTGGGCAGCATGGCTGACAGGTAAGGATGATGGACATACATGTAGCTACTCGGCTCATCAACAACACTCTAGCTTTTATCCTTCTCTCTGCTCTGCCTGCCTGGCGCCCATTACCAGTACTTGAACATACCAATAATCATCATTGTCGTGTATATATATTCAGCGACAGTATGCTCTCCTCAAGCAATGTAATTTCACTTCCCTGAACTTCTCACATCTACGAACAAATTCATTTTTCGGAAGGGGGTTAGATACCAGAGTATGCACTGTGTAAACTGATCAGGTGTAGGTGGTTCGTGGTCATGGTGACCCTGCACAGACCTATATCTCCACTTGACGGATGTTCACCTACTCCTTTCTGAAGACAAGGTTACCAAGGCTCTGGTGTACTACTGAGCCTCTTGGAAGCCAGAAGGATAACAGGGAAGCAAATCTAATTATTTTTTTAATGCCTTATTAGGAATGCTTTGTCAACCAGTCAGGGTTTCATTTAGAAAATTGTCCAAGGAGGGGCAACTGGAGGAATCTGGATTTTAAGGGGGGGCATGATGGTTAAAGATGTGACAAAGTTTCCAATGAATTTTAATACATGTAATACAATTTCCAGGGGGGGGGGGGGGGCAAATAGGTTCCAAAGGGGGGCAGCTGCCCTCCCCCCCCCCCCTAAATGAAACCCTGCCAGTGTTGGTTCACTACCAACAATGCAGATCCACCATAACAGATGAGAATGAGTGATTACAGCCTGTTGGTCATAATAGCTGCGATGTGGGACCCGCCACAAGAATTAATCCACTAGGGTAGGGTTACAGGATGTTCGTCCTGCTGCTAGTGTGGTGCGATAAGGAAGAGCACCTGGTGAAGGTGCTCAATCTCAGGCGGTTTCCATGGCACCGTTTCATTATGGCTTACACACTACTCACATGGCACAGCTCTACTACACATGTCACAGCATGGATAGCTCTACTACACATGTCACAGCATGGATAGCTCTACTACACATGACATGGATAGCTCTACTACACATGTCACAGCATGGATAGCTCTACTACACATGTCACAGCATGGATAGCTCTACTACACATGACATGGATAGCTCTACTACACATGTCACAGCATGGATAGCTCTCTACACATGTCACAGCATGGATAGCTCTACTACACATGACATGGATAGCTCTACTACACATGTCACAGCATGGATAGCTCTACTACACATGTCACAGCATGGATAGCCCTACTACACATGTCACAGCATGGATAGCTCTACTGCACATGTCACAGCATGGATAGCTCTACTACACATGGCAGAGCATGGATAGCTCTACTACACATGGCAGAGCATGGATAGCTCTACTACACATGTCACAGCATGGATAGCTCTACTACACATGTCACAGCATGGATAGCTCTACTACACATGTCACAGCATGGATAGCTCTACTACACATGTCACAGCATGGATAGCTCTACTACACATGTCACAGCATGGATAGCTCTACTACACATGTCACAGCATGGATAGCTCTACTACACATGTCACAGCATGGATAGCTCTACTACACATGTCACAGCATGGATAGCTCTACTACACATGTCACAGCATGGATAGCTCTACTACACATGTCACAGCATGGATAGCTCTACTACACATGTCACAGCATGGATAGCTCTACTACACATGTCACAGCATGGATAGCTCTACTACACATGACATGGATAGCTCTACTACACATGTCACAGCATGGATAGCTCTACTACACATGACATGGATAGCTCTACTACACATGTCACAGCATGGATAGCTCTACTACACATGCACAGCATGGATAGCTCTAGTTGCAAGGCATTGAGTGGCAAGCAAAGATGCGATAGAGAAACAGAAAAAAGAAGAGAAGGGAGAGAAATCCTATCACTATACTGCTCTAGTCATTGTCCTAACCCTGGCATAACTGAAGGCCTATTACAGAACACCGACCTACACATTATGATGTCATCATGATGTCATCATATTACAATGTGATGGGAGGAGAAGTGGCTAAGAATTGAAACTCATGCAAGGATGATGTGAGAGCGCGCTCAAATATCTGCCAGCAAACGCATTTTATTCAAGAGGATATCATACCTCCATAGCTAGTATGTCAGAATGAAACTCCATCATCCTCTCTGTCATCTATTAACCATTGCAGCCGGTTCTCACTTCCTGTACAGCCTGTTTTCCTTCCTCTAGCCTCACTCCGCTTCTATTTTTTTACCATCTTTCTCTTCTCTATGACAATAAGTTAAGGTGGGTGACCCATTCATATTTTTTATGGGTGAACAGACAATGATCCCTAGTTTGCATAAGTTAAGGTGGGTGACCCATTCATATTTTTTACGGGTGAATAGACAATGATCCCTAGTTTGCATAAGTTAAGGTGGGTGACCCATTCATATTTTTTATGGGTGAACAGACAATGATCCCTAGTTTGCATAAGTTAAGGTGGGTGACCCATTCATATTTTTTATGGGCGAACAGACAATGATCCCTAGTTTGCATAAGTTAAGGTGGGTGACCCATTCATATTTTTACGGGTGAATAGACAATGATCCCTAGTTTGCATAAGTTAAGGTGGGTGACCCATTCATATTTTTTACGGGTGAACAGACAATGATCCCTAGTTTGCATAAGTTAAGGTGAGTGACCCATTCATATTTTTTATATTTTTTACGGGTGAATAGACAATGATCCCTAGTTTGCATAAGTTAAGGTGGGTGACCCATTCATATTTTTTTATGGGTGAACAGACAATGATCCCTAGTTTGCATAAGTTAAGGTGGGTGACACATTCATATTTTTTACGGGTGAATAGACAATGATCCCTAGTTTGCATAAGTTAAGGTGGGTGACACATTCATATTTTTTTATGGGTGAACAGACAATGATCCCTAGTTTGCATAAGTTAAGGTGAGTGACCCATTCATATTTTTTACGGGTGAATAGACAATGATCCCTAGTTTGCATAAGTTAAGGTGGGTGACCCATTCATATTTTTTACGGGTGAATAGACAATGATCCCTAGTTTGCATAAGTTAAGGTGGGTGACCCATTCATATTTTTTACGGGTGAACAGACAATGATCCCTAGTTTGCATAAGTTTGCATAAGTTAAGGTGGGTGACCCATTCATATTTTTTATGGGTGAACAGACAATGATCCCTTTGCATAAGTTAAGGTGGGTGACCCATTCATATTTGTTACGGGTGAACATACAGTGAATAGATATCGAGATGGATACATGTACTAGGCATGACAATACTTTTCCATCCAAAGTCCCCATTGAGGGTTAGCTTCACTCGTCAATAATCCATGTGCACCACCAGTACATGTATACACATTATAGCCTCAACCCTAATACATGCATCTATCACCAGTATGAATATCATTTATCATTACACACACATACACACTAATACATGTGGCACTACCAGTATGCTTATCATTATAGACTGCACACTAATACATGTGGCACTACCAGTATGCATGTCATTATAGCCTACACACTAATACATGTGGCACTACCAGTATGCTTATCATTATAGACTGCACACTAATACATGTGGCACTACCAGTATTTATGTCATTATAACCTGCGCACTAATACATGTGGCACTACCAGTATGCTTATCATTATAGACTGCACACTAATACATGTGGCACTACCAGTATTTATGTCATTATAACCTGCGCACTAATACATGTGGCACTACCAGTATGCATATCATTATAGACTGCACACTAATACATGTGGCACTACCAGTATGCATATCATTATAACCTGCGCACTAATACATGTGGCACTACCAGTATGCTTATCATTATAACCTGCGCACTAATAGATGTGGCACTACCTGTATGCATATCATTATATATTGCACACTAATGTATGTGGCACTACCAGTATACATATCATTATAGAGTGCACACTAATACATGTGGCACTACCAGTACGCATATCATTATAGACTGCACACTAATACATGTGGCACTACCAGTATGCATGTCATTATAGCCTGCACACTAATAGATGTGGCACTACCTGTATGCATATCATTATATATTGCACACTAATGTATGTGGCACTACCAGTATACATATCATTATAGAGTGCACACTAATACATGTGGCACTACCAGTACGCATATCATTATAGACTGCACACTAATACATGTGGCACTACCAGTATGCATATCATTATAGACTGCACACTAATACATGTGGCACTACCAGTATGCATATCGTTATAACCTGCGCACTAATACATGTGGCACTACCAGTATGCTTATCATTATAACCTGTACACTAATATATGTGGCACTACCTGTATGCATATCATTATATATGTGATAGGATCTGAGAAAAGGGGTCTTAGGTACAAAATTTAAAAAACTGAGTTATTGATACCTGGTGAAAGAACAAAGCAATGCCTATATTTTGGAACTCAAATCATCACTTATTTCCATTCAGAAGAAAAGTTATGAAAGCCTGAATGCTAGAGGCTTGAAGCATTCATTTTGAGAAAAACGCGTTTTAAATGTTAAACGCGTTGTTTTAGTAATTTCCGTGCACCTCCGCGCACGAAGGTCGAGGTGTGAACTCGTGCAAATCTGAGGTGTGAGAAAGAGGACTAGCTAGGCCGAGCTGCTTCGCGAAGGTGGAAAAGAAACACTTCTTTGCTGATAGGACAACGCGCAACGCGCTATTCTTGGATAAAGCCTGTGCAACAGAAAAGGTAACTTTTAGACGTTTAGATTAATGGAAGTACCAGTAACAATAATACAAGCTGTGTTTGCTGTGTTTGTTTGTCAATAAAACAAGGATAAAAGTTAGAGAAACAGATTAGAGTTAGCTCACTAATGATAACTATAACGTCAGAATAGCCATAAAGGTGTCTAGTGTAGGATAGATATAGATGTCTGATATAATAACAATTATTAGATTATATTTCTTTGTTAGGGCAGGATCTGCTGTTGTGTGCTGTTTTCTTGGTTCGACCCACCCTAGCACGCTTTGCTGGAGGGCTATTACTTGCTGTGATGGCATTTCCAGGATCAGGTGTTGCTTGCCTGCTGATCGGTTTGGGAACTGTTGGAAAAGGACAAGTAATATTCCTGTCATTCTCTGGGCAGAAAGGGCCGATTTGATCGTGTAAATACCAGTCGTTCAGGAGACAAGCCTTTTGGTTGAATGATGGAAGGAAGCTCACTCCCATCAGGCATCCAATGTGACTTCAAGAGCTGAAGCCGAGTTTGTTGTGTATCAGCTCTCTCTTTCACATAGCAAACACCAGGCTCAAGCGAAGTAAAGTGTAAATGATGCAACTTTTTGATGCCGATGATCTTTTTGAAGTGTGGAGCAAAGAAATTTGTCCAGTTGTAAGTTGGCACTACAATACTTCCGTCCTCATTTGATACTAGCTGTGCTATGTTGCACTCTGCTGAGTCATTCACGACCTTTGCAATGTCACTTAATTTGCCAACTTTTGACCTTCGATACAGGCACTTGAATAGTCCAAAACACCAATCAGGGGGAAATTTGGTGGAGCACTCTTTGACATTGAACTGTGAGCAGCCACAGCTACTAGTCATAAACTTGTTTACTAGCTCTTCTTCTTGAGTGTCCACGTCTCCAACTTCAAAATCTACTGATGAAACTGCAGACAACTGCATCATTGCTTCCTGGACCTGTTCGTCATTGGTCAGCTATCGAACGTCCTCCAGATCATCATCACTCTCTTCACTCCCTTCAGTTTCACTATGAGGTGGCTCAAGTCTGTCAGCATCAACCACATTACCTACAAATAAATGCATCCATTAATTATTATTCTTTTGTATTGTCTAGTAGTGTATGTATTATGTATTATACCTGCTTGTTCGTTCTCTGAGTCACTGTCACTATCACAACCATAGTTTGAGGTAAAATAGTCATCAATGACTTCTAGGAGAGACTGCTGGTCTCCAGGACAGAATTTCATTAAGGAATTAATGGCTTCCTGTGCACCCATTCCTTCGTTCTCTATAGCAGCTAGGAAATCCCCCCGTTTTGAGGGGGTTTCCAGTCTTTCCGTTTACGCGGGCAGTATTTTCTGCGTTACATTGCAACCCAATTCCGTTACACGCGTAGCAAGCTTCTTGACTACCAATCTTCTAACCCCACGCTTGCATATAAAAAATCAAGCAGGAGCCTTCAGACTTCACACAAAGGTAAAGGAAAGGTGGTAGATGCCTGTACTACTACAAAAAAAGAAAAATTGTCTAACTATAACTTTGAGCTTATTTTGGTCATAGCACAAAACCATTTTTCTCTACCTAAGACCCCTTTTCTCAGATCCTATCACATATTGCACACTAATGTATGTGGCACTACCAGTATACATATCATTATAGAGTGCACACTAATACATGTGGCACTACCAGTATGCATATCATTATAGACCGCACACTAATATATGTGGCACTACCAGTATGCATATCATTACTTGCACACTAATATATGTGGCACTACCAGTATACATATCATTATAGAGTGCACACTAATACATGTGGCACTACCAGTATGCATATCATTATAGCCTGCACACTAATACATGTGGCATTACCTGTATGCATATCATTATAACCTGCACACTAATACATGTGGCACTACCTGTATGCATATCATTATAGACTGCACACTAATACATGTGGCACTACCAGTATGCATATCATTATAGACTGCACACTAATACATGTGGCACTACCAGTATGATAACCTCCACACTAATACATGAGGCACTACCAGTGTGCATATCATTATAGCCTGCACACTAAACATGCTGTATAAGAGGTTAGTTGACTCATCATCCAAGCAACTTTAGTAGTTGTCTTGTGTAGCAAACCCTTTAAGTATGGGATGAGAGGATCTGATGTCTCTAATACAGAGGACTTGTGCAAGAAGAGTTCAATACTTCACCTCTTCTTGCATTTCAAAAATTGGGACAATCTAGTGTACATGCAACACACGGCCTTCTGCAACCATAGTGATGATAACTTGGACTGACTAGCAGCTAGCTGATGGTCACATTTATATTCCTCGACAGTATCAAAGGGAGTTCGCCTTGCTTGTGGAGAATTAAAACTCGGCATTCATCCTTTCCTCATGCCTGGAACGTAACACAGGAAGACTGCAATCTGATTGTGCATGCATCTGCAGTTGCGTGACATAAGTTGTACATAACAAGACACCAGACGCTTGTCTTCCACTGCCACGAAGGCAAGGAAGGTAAAGGGTCACTGTTGGCCAGACTAGTGAATGTGTGTAGTTTCCGATGAGAATCCTCCTATTGCAGACGCTTGGAGACATTGATATAACTCTAGGCTATGCACAGACTTTATATCAGGAAAAGGACCACCTCATTACCTCCAAACACCTTGCTAACATCCCAATCACTACTAGACTACCACACTCACCATGATGATGAAAAATATTATGCTGAAGACAAAGATGCCTCCTTTGGCAAAAGCATATGGGAGAGAGAGTGTTCCAGCTCCAATACAAGTAGTAAGCAGGATGAAAACGGAAGAGACAACTGTTCCCTTGGTTGCTCTAGTCAAACTCCTCCTCAGTCTACCGAAGTAGCTTGGGGCCTCATCGTTCTTCAGCGCAGAATCAGCCATTATGGAGCTATAATACGGTGGTTCCTGGGAAAGAGAAACACTCCGGGGCTTTTCCATAACACGCAGCAGTAGCCCAGCTTCGACCTCCCACCACTCTAGCGGAGAAGCTCGCTAGTGCTTTGTTCGGGCCAGAATTCGCTTATGCAACTCGTCTCGGACACAAGGTTACCCACGATATCTTTTAGTGGTACTAATTTTAGCGAGTACTTTGTTTTCGCTAAATTAACACCAGCTAATAAAAAGAAATTCGTGTAATTAGAAGATAAAAATGTCGCTGTCGTCTTCTCTCTCCTGGAGCGCTTCAAATATTTGCAGTAGAGTCAGGAACACTGGTTCATTGTAGTCAAAACTTTGTACCTCTGCAGCGCCAGTACATTTTCTTGAGTAAACTTGCCAATGCCATTATACCACCGAATCCACGGATTGCCTAATTGATGCCCTACCAATAGAACACACAAAAAAATCCGTACCCATCCTTGTGAAGGCCTCACAACTAGCAATATCTTGCTCTCAGCAAATATTTTCCGCCCACAAGCTCCAAAAATGGAAACCTTTGCTAACGTAACCATCTACGGTATTTTACTATCTTAATCCCTTTTTTTTAATGTAATTGCATTTCTACCCCACCTCCCTCTTGCCCTTGCCATGCCCATCCCTACATTCTAACAGACATGTATCATGATGTACGCATGTGTCCGAGGTATTGTCAAGATATATAATATAACTTCGTCTTTCTATATATATGGATGGATGTATATATATACCTCTAGATTTACCTCGGCAAATGTATAACTGCTGATTCTGCCAATGATCCTAGGCGGAGGCACTGCATGATAGAAAGAGTGTAGCTTTCATGGAGATTGCGCTGTTGGTGCCTAGCAGACAAGAGTACTTGGCTCTAGGTAGACCTATAATACATGATAGTCCCCAACTCAGCAGAACTTGATACTAGTCGATATGGCTATTGCTCTCTCTGCGTGCTAGCTAGCTGACCACAAGCTTGTCACTTGCATGCCTGTACTTCACTCCTGGAGGAGAGCAAGCAAATAGCTGTCTCTTTTTCAGTTTGGTCTTCCTTGTGACTAATCAGCATTTATTCCAGCACATGTGCCTGCCATTGAAGAGTCAGGGCTTGGAAGAGATTATTATTATTATGAATTTTACAGTACTTTTGTGAGAATGTGAGTGATATATACGATGAAGATGTTGAGTCTGTTAATTGTACCGTTGGCTTTAACAATAAGATCTACTGAAAGCCATTATAGATTAGGAGAGTGGGGGACAAACATGCATTTACTACATGGACATAATAAGTGGAAGGTGCATGGATTATCGGGATCAAAGGTAGAGAGAAATACAGACCATAAATGCTTATTTAGTTTCAGTTTAATAGTGGCCATAGTCTGTTGCACATCTATAGGTGGAAGGATGTTCCAGAGCCTGGGTAGTCGAGTAAAATAAAAGTGCCTGGAAAGATTATTACACATCCTCGAGTGGTTGAGCTTTAGTGACTGTGATGATCGAGTGTTGGTGGAGGTGAAAGTTATGTGGCTCGATATATTGAAGCTGGTAGTTGTATTTTTTATGCTCCTTATGAAAAACATAATGTCAGCAAGTTCACAGTGGAAGAATCTTTAGTTCAACAAGTCTAGACTTATAGTCCATGGTGTAATTGTTTAGAACAAATTTTGTAGCACGTCTTTGGATTCTTTCCAATGCCACAATATCTGAGGTCTCCAGAGAGGTGAACCATCACCATTTATTGAGATCTAATGAGAGCTAGATAAAGGGTCTTTTTGGTTTCCACAGAGTTGACATGACTGAAGGTTCTACGTATTAGACCTAGGCACTTTTATGCTTTACTTAAAATATGATGTAGTGAAAATTCCAGCTCAGATCATTCGAAACATATATACCAAGGTTTTTGTAGTGGTCCACTGATGGGAGTTGATAATCATTATTGATTAATGTTGTAAGGAAATGAGATTAGAGATGCTGATTTTGGTATGAATTGGAGAAGAGCACATTTACCTACATTAAAGGAGAGGTTGTTTTCAGAGCTCCAGTGGGAAAGAGAGGAAAGATCACGCTGAAGATATTGAGAACTGGTAGGACTATTAGTTTGATTTAATAATTTAGTGTCGTCTGCAAACAGGAAAACGGTTGAATGTTGCACTGAGAGAGGCATGTCATTTATATATAAAAGAAATAACCAAGAATACTGCCTTGCGGCACACCAGAGGTGACTGGTAATGGACCTGAAAGTTGATTGTTTATGTAGACATGTTGGGAACGGAAGATAAGTAAGTGTTAAACCACAACAACAAATTACCAATGATACCAGCACGCTCAAGTTTGATTAGCAATTCCTGATGGGAGACAGAATCGAATGCCTTAGAAATGTCTAGGTAGATAGTGTCTTGTCTTCTAAGGAATTTCGTACCTGGTTGAGGAACATAAGTAACTGTTGAATAGTGGAGTGATGCTCAAGGAAACCAAATTGCGAGTTAGTAATTGATGGGCTGATGAAATCAAATATTTTATTGAAGATAATGCGTTCTAGTACCTTAGAGATGGAACACAACAGTGAAATAGGTCCATTTGTGACCTACCTCCAGACTTGAAAATTAGAATAATGCGATGCGTCTTTCATTCAGATGGAAGGCTATAGAACTGTAAGCACAGGGAGAAAAGGTAATGGATAGGGATCCATGGCGCGCACTGTGTTTCAGTATTTGTGGTCCAATTTTATCTGGACCTGAGGCTTTCAAAGAATTAAGTGACACAAGAGCATTATATACGTCTTCCTCAGAGATAAAGGTATCACTGCGAGACTTTGATGATGGAGAAGGATTAAGTGTAGTAGTAGGGGGTGAGCTGTTGTATATAGAATGAAAGTAGATGTTCAACAGCTCAGCTTTATCTTTATCTGAAGTGGCTGAGGTGGAACCCAATTACAGAAAAGGAATCTTTTTTTGTTAAGTTTTTCATATATTTGAATATCTGATTATTATTGGTGTTTGAAAAGTCATGTACCAATCTGGATTCATAGGCAACTAACATTTTGCTTTGTAGAATATGTTCTAATGCAGGGAGATTGGTTTGAATAATGGTATATAGAGGGGTGTTGTTTACTTCGACGATGTAGAGTGTGTACACAATTCAAGAGATGTCTGATTTCTGGAGTAAACTACCGTGGAGGTGAGTTTGATTTTATCTTAATTTTTGGGGACAAACTTGTTGATAGTTTCAGCAATGATTGTTAGGTGCAACCAGATAAATTCAACATCCATGGAGTTTAGACAGGAACTAAAGTCCACTTCAAGCAGACTGTTTGTAAGGCCAATCAAATCTGCTTTAGAGTAATCCAATATATATATATTTATACTTGCATTTGGTCCTTGAACTTTTATTTGGGAAAGAAGCAATATCGAAAGAGATGAGAAAGTGATGAATAGTATACATATTCCTAAAGTGCACTGACAGTTTGCTGATCAATTCTGGATTGCTGGTCAACACCAAATCAAGAATATTGCCTTTAGAGTGGGTTGGTTTAGAAACCAGTTGAACAAGATTGTTGTTAAAGACAAAGTCACAGAACAGGGATGAGGAAACAGACTTATATACTTGAGAGTGATTGCCAGTTAATATACGGGAAGTTAAAATCTCCAATAATAATTAAATGGTCTCTTTTGATTAACTACTTAGGAAATTAAGAAGATCAGCACAGTAATTTTGGGAAGAATTCGGGGGAATATATACTGCACACTGTGTACTTGTCTATATTAGTTACAATAATCTCCAGTTTGGGTGGGGATGGCATTACTTTAGAATGGAGAGATGAATTAACAGCAAGCATTACGCCACCTCCACGAGACTCCCTGTCCTCTCTATATATGTTATAATTAGATGGTAAGATTTCATCATCCAGTATGAATGGAGATAGCCAGGTTTCGGTAACAGCTATTGAATATGATCATAAAAATACCACAGCCACGTGTCAGAGTTAGTTGCACCATTAGCCAAAAAAGCAAAAACCAGAGGTAAGTATACAGTGCATGTACCAGAGAAGCTTGGGAGGTATACAGTGCATGCACCCAGAGAAGTGTGCACAAATAGGAAAGTATGCACTTGAAAATGGTAATGAGAGAGCAAGACTCCATTTTTCTTATCCGACTATCCAAATCTCAAAGAAAGTACGACAAGGAATTTCAAAATAGCATACAAAGAGGAGTCGTGTAGCTAGTGCAGAACGTTTTGGAAGAGTGGAAAATATCCGTCATTGAGCAGTTATGGATGTTTCTGAGATGGTTTGTAGATTATTTTTTAGATCTCTCTCATGGTAATTAGTGTCTACAATGTTGAATGAGCATGCCATCTTTGGAGTAGTGATCCAAATATCCCAATTCCAAAGTGACCTAGGTGACTCTCATCACCCTTGTTTCTAGGTCGATTATAATGGGAAGGAACTTTCGGAAAATAAGACAATTGCGGATGGAAATTTGAATGAAGTGACCAACACATCAGGCCTCTTCCTTTTATATGTCTTTCTTATGTCCTTAATGTTGATTCTGAAACAAGTCATCAATAACAGAATTGTAGGGTTTTATGTGAGACCTCCTTTCCTGAAATTCACACTTCTGTTTGATGTTGGACTTCCTGTGGTATTTATTTTGATGTAGACTTTACCACTACTGAAAACACAAACACACACACACACACACACACACACATACTTGTCCTGTCTTGCTACCAGTAAATGTTCATGCAGGGCCCACAAAAGAGGGGGGGGGTTCATCCATCTTTACGGCACTCAGCACCCTAGCCTGCGTGAATGTATGACTACCCCTCCTCTCTCCTAAATCCTAAGCCACTTCTGCCAAGACTAACACAGAACTGCTCCTGTCTGCTATATCACTGGCTTCCTTTTTTTTATTGTGCCTCTTCTTACCTCTTTCTCTCCTAAAGGAAACTCAAGCATACCTTACATACTGTGTCTCTAGCTGTCATAGAAGCCCGTGCTTTCTGAATTTCCCTGCACTCTTCCACACCTTACCTGTTTCATTGCTGCTCTAGACCTTCTTGCCTCTCATGCCAATTACCTTCCTCCATGTTAATATCTTTGAGGTCCTTTCACACCACATCCCCCCATCTCCGCTAGGAATGCATCTGGGGTGTGGCTGAGGCAATCCGGAAAAGGACTGCCTTGGGTATCCTGTGGTCAGTTAACCTTGTGAGGTTGCCTAACCTCTTCTTCTTGACCTTCTCAATGGCTGTCTCGTCATCACCCCACCTTGATATCTCCAGGATGATCCTAACACACACTCATCCCATGCCAAACATTCACCTTAAATATGCTTGTCCCAACCATGAACTTGTTCCCAGGGAGAACCACATGGAGGTGCTGATTAACATAATACTGACAAGTACTGCCCCTCCCCCCCCCCCCCCCCCCCCCCCCCCCCCCCACGCACACACACAGAGACACACACAGGCACACAGGTGTATTGGGATAGCCACCAGGCAGCATATCTGAGCACATCCACCACAAGTATAGCCACCAGGCAGCATATCTGAGCACATCCAGCACAAGTATAGCCACCAGGTAGCATCAACAACAAGATCACCCCCAGAAATGCACAGGTCTGTGGTATGTGACTCCTCTCACCGTATGAAGGTTAACATGACAATTTTTATTGCTATGAGCAGCAGTGAACTGAAGAGGAGATGAATGACAAGCAGAATTGATTCACTTTTCCCACATATTTTAGTGTGGAAGGAAGTTAAGAGGATGGGGGAAGTGGAAAGAATAGGCACAGCAATGGAGGTAAAGTCACCTTTTGGGAGTGTGTGGCCTGTGGTTTTCACTTGCAGCTTCTTAATATGAAGTTTCTCTATAGCTACCCAAACCTTGTAATATAGTATAGCTGCTATATATAGCATGGATAACTTTCTATTGGAAATTACAATAACCTTCTCAATAATCAACTCGAAATTGTATCTCTCGATGTTTCGACTAGATGCTCTAGCCTACATCAGGAATAACGAGATGCTAAAACTCACATGAGCTTGTTATATACCACCATCCACCATGTGATACAAACCACACCCTGGCACACACGTCCACCACATGATAGAAACCACACCGTGGCACACATCCACCACGTGATACAAACCACACCCTGGCACTTGCGTCCACCACATGATACAAACCACACCCTGGCACACACGTCCACCACATGATAGAAACCACACCCTGGCACTCGCATCCACCACCACACCCTGGCACATGCGTCCACCATGTGATACAAACCACATCCTGGCTCACACATCCACCACGTGATACAAACCACACCCTGGCTCACACATCCACCACGTGATACAAACCACACCCTGGCACTCGCATCCACCACATGATACAAACCACACCCTGGCACTCGCGTCCACCACATGATACAAACCACACCCTGGCACTCGCATCCACCACATGATACAAACCACACCCTGGCTCACACATCCACCACGTGATACAAACCACACCCTGGCACTCGCATCCACCACATGATACAAACCACACCCTGGCACATGCGTCCACCACATAATACCAACCACACCCTGGCTCACGCGTCCACCACATGATAGAAACCACACCCTGGCACACGCATCCACCACATGATACAAACCACACCCTGGCTCACGCGTCCACCACATGATAGAAACCACACCCTGGCACATGCGTCCACCACATAATACAAACCACACCCTGGCACACGCGTCCACCATGTAATACAAACCACACCCTGGCACACACATCCATCACGTGATACAAACCACACGCATCCATCATGTGATACAAACCACACCCTGGCACACACATCCACCATGTGAACCGGATGTGCAAAAAATAATAACAATTAAAAATAACACCAAGAAAAAACAATTAACAAAGAATGATAAATAAATAATACTTATGGTGGTTGAGGTTTCAAGTTCATGGTCTCGAGAGGTAACAAGCTATGAAAATCTTAGCACTCATTATTCCTGATGGAGGCTAGAGCATCTAGTCATTATTCCTGATGGAGGCTAGAGCATCTAGTCATTATTTCCGATGGAGGCTAGAGCATCTGGTCGAAATATCGAGAGAGTAAATTTCAAGTTGATTACTGAGAAGGTCTTGTAATTTTCATTATGTCAACTTTTGTTGAGAATTTGATTATTTTTGGATGTACAACATATTTCTTCCAAAAAAAAGAATCTGGTGATCCATTGTGTGGATAGAGATCTATATCTTTTGTCCCCCCAAAAAATATGTTAGCACATACGCAACCAATAGGAGCCTCATGACCACCTTGGTCACTATACCGTGCTACATATTATATTGCATGTGCCTAAATTTAAAAAATTAAAAACATGAATCCTTTGTAGCTGTGGATGGTAACACCAAGTCCAAGTGGTAGTCATGGTTGCCTCAATGTTGATTTGCTATGAACCATTAGCTGATGTTGAATTAACTTGCTAGAGACTGGAAGAGATGACAAGCAAGGAATGGCTGCTATATTATGAAAGGACGGATAAGTTTGCCAGACAAAGTTGCTTCTCAAGGCCTTAATGGCCTTAACAAAGGTGAACCAGAACCCAAAATTATCCTGAAACAATAACTGTTTCTGCAAACACATTTAACATAACTAAATCAAGAACGCCTTTAATTCTGACCATAGGGACAAAATGTTAGAGGCTGTTGAAACTCTAGCCACTATAGCATCTACCATTTTGTTCACACTGTGCAGTCCACACACTCTTCTCTTCTCTGGGGGGACAAAAGTATCTATCAGCGGGTGTGTAGCAGGGGGACCCTATAGATCCCCTCATCTTATGCCTGTCTATCCCTAATGTACTTGGATGATATCACCCTAGGGGGCCCTACGGAAGAGACTCTGCAAGACTTGGAGGTCATCGAGTCATTGTCAGAGATTGGTTTTAGTTTGAACAATCAGAAGTCTGAGATTATCTGTAATGACTCAGTGACGAGAGGGACAAATCACTACTCTGCCTGGAGCAAGTTTTGCTGAACCATACACACGCTACCTTACTGGGCTCTCCTCTTGGGAATACTGATTGCATTTCAGCTTCCCTGAAGAATAAGCTCAAATCTCTTGAGGTTATGGGTAGAAGATTGAAGCACATCACAGCCCATGATGGTGCAGACCTCCTTTGCCATCCCCAAACTCCTGTACACACTCAGAACTTCCCCCTGTTTCCTCTCCACTGATCTAATTGCCTACGATGTCATGCTCAAGTCCATAGTGAGTAATGTGGTCAACATTCATTTTGGTGATGAAGATCCAGCATGGCAGTGTCAGACTGGGAGGGTTTTGGGAGTCGTGCCATCTAATAACTGAGAGGGCCCACCAGCCCAGTTTGTTAAAAATGCCCATGGACACCAAATTTGGAATAACTGATAGGTATGCATGCACAATGCATTTCATTCCATTGCTAGCATAGGTGGTTTAATATTATTTTTATGCTAATTGTAATGAAAATTAAGCTTGACATGTGTTACAATACATGTGTTTTACAAAACTGGTTTTACTGAAATAAGTCAGAATACCACTTTTAAAACTGGAACTTGACCGGTTTATTAACATCTAATGCAATAACGTGACTGAACATTTTATTTGGGAATAGGTAGCCTGAATAGGTAGCCTGCAATAATCGAGTAGGGAAATGGTATATTGCTACACAGAATAACACAATAGTTATGGATACATGAGTAGTGTTTTGAATTCAGTGGACACTTTGGAGAGCTTTTCATACACACACTCAATTTAAGAATTTCTACTTCCACTGTGCACAGTAGGAGTGCCTCCAGTTGATATTTTTACATTCAGACGATCCACTGTGGGTACGAATGTGTTCAGTCTAAAGTGTTCTTTTGGATCACTTACCTGTGTTTACTTACTGCTTCATCAAAGAAACGGCGTTTCTTCTTTGTAATAGATGATTTTGAGAGGCTTTCTTGTAGAACAATATCAAAATCTTGATTGCTGTTTGCATCCACAAGCTCCTGCACTTGCAAACGAAAGGTGTTGCTTCTTCAAAAATGTCATGCATTCCTAGCTAATAATACAGTCTTATACTCCACAACCTGAACAGCCTGATTTAGGTGCATACCACGTGTCTGGAGATATTTTGATACATGGATTAAAGATAGCAACTACTTTTTTTTATTACCGTAGCAGTAAGGAGTGAGGTGAAGCATAAAGTAGTCCATCACTCACATGCTTTGTTGCAGAACTACATTGTTCAGATATGGTAAGTTCCCGCAAAAGAATATAATAGATTTGTTGCTCATCACAGATTTGTGAAATGGCCTTGTAGGCTGACCACCAACATGTTTTCCCTAATTTGACCATTTTCTTCAGTTTTTTGGATCCACCACAGTGAGCTTCAACCGCCTTTTTCCACACGTCCATTCTCCTAGAACTCTCATTGAAGAAACTACATGTTTCCTGAAGAAGCCCCATAAGATTTCTTGGTCCTTTAATTTGTGAAAAAATTGGAGAAACTACTAAATTCTGTTGATGAGCGATTCCCCATATGAAGTAACATCTGGAACTTCATCATTGTAGTATTTCACCACTACAACTTTTTCTGATGTATTTGCAGAGGCACCATCAAGTGAAAGGCCGATAAGTGCTTTAACATCCAGCCCAAGTCTAACAAGCTTTCCAACAAGAAGTTTCCATAGGTCCTCTCCCTTGCCAGAAGTTATGACCTCAAATCCTAACAAACTTTCTTGAATTTTGCCTTCAGTGCCAACATATCTTGCAACAATATTCAGTTGATCTGTTCCAGAGATATTCACAGTGTCATCCATCATGATGCCATACTTTCCTCTACAGTCCTCATTTATAGCCCTTACAATATTCTCTAGAATGCTTTCAGCTAGAGCTTTGATAATATTGTTAACAGTTGTTAAGTAATAGTGTTGCCCAGACCTTTTCCTTGTTGCTTCCCTGTCTTAGAACACTGTGCTACATGATTGCTTAGTACAGAGTCATACTTGCTAAGAATCAACAGTTTCAAGAAAAACACCATGGTCCTTTTTAAATCCTACAGATCACATGCACTTTCAGAATCACTTCGATAAGGCAATCCCTGGCCAGCGACTAGCTTGATGACATCTATTATTCGAGCAAGTACCAGTCAATTCTGATCCACTTTACGACGAGCAGCAGTTTTTGAAGCACACCCCCACATAGGAATCAATGAAGCAAAGTCACATCCATGGAGTTGAGAAAAAATTTGTCTGAAGCTTCTCTGTGATTCAGGGAAATTTCATGTCATTTAACTAACTGACTATATAGCTCGGCAGAAATGGCCCTCACCAATACCAAGCACAAAATTATCTCTGCTATTCTCACAAAAGCAACACATATCCTGCAGTAAAGCTTTTTCTCAATAAATGTCAAACATTTTCGCTGTAAAATGCTGCCATCTGTTTCTTTCAGCGTAAAAATTTCCACAGAGAAAGGAATATTTTCTGTTGGCTGCTCTGGCTTCATTGAAAGAAAATCAAGTTTAGCCTTAGAATCTTTGAGCCATTTTATTGCAGCAACAGTTCCTGAAGACACGCCTGAAGATGTTCTTGCTATTTCAGTTGTGCACCTGGCACTTCACCATTGTGTCTCCTTGTTTCTGGTTGATCATGTTGTGACTCCTGTATTGGTATGACTTCCACAGATTCAGTTGCATTAGCTCTCCCCGATATTGAGTTAGTATATCTTGATGGATTAACTGGTCATGTGGAATCTTGTGCTGAATATCCAGGACGTTTTCTTGGAAAATATATCTTTTTGGGGTCCAGCCTGTTTTGCCACATTGAGCAGATCCATTCTTTCTTTTGCCTTCCTTTTTTCTGAGCCACACTTTCCCTTCTTCTCTTGGTTCATTTCAATGATTGCTGACAACAAAGGAAAGGGGTCATTTCACAAAACTCCAGTTTGAACTTTGTTACAGCTATTGCACGAATGAATGAACTGCAATGTGGCTTTGTGGAATGCTGTTTTACAATAACTTGACAAGATATAGTATAGTTGGATTCCCACAGAGAAGTTGCTAATCAGATTCTGATAATTCATTTTCTTCATAATTATGACAATAATGACATTATTATAGCTTGACTATGTAACGAAACAAACATTCTATGCTGCAGCGTCGGAATATTCAGCTGAAGTTGTTTTGAACCCATCCAAGTTTTTGCTTGTTAAGTGGCTCCAGTGGCTCAGAGGAATGAGGAGGGGGGGGGGGGGGCTGTGCCATGGCTCAATGGCATAATGGCCAGTCCGATACTGCAGCATGGTTACAAGAAACCTGTTAGATATGCTGGTCTTAGATTCCAGGGTGCAGTAGTGCAGCTTGCTCCTTCTGCCTACCTGGCTTCAGCTGCTGCCCCCTCTAGTCTTATTAGCCACTTTCTACCAGCTAGTCTCTACCAATGCCACACTTGGATGATTCTGGTCTCAGGGCCATGACAGTCCCCTCTCACTGGGTAATGCAGCCTTCAGTCAGAAGATCTGGGACATTTTTGTAGTGGCAACCAGAGCAAAATCCCTCCTGGAGAGTGCCCCAGATGACATGGTGAATATTGGCAGTGTCCACCAAGTGGTCTGGTGCTTGGCTATATACAAGCTCTCCCTATTTCCAGTTTAGGTCTGAGAATGGACGACAACACTGTGTGAGTTTCTGTGGGGATTCGACTGGGTTCCTCCTTGTGTTGCCCCAACACATGTCATCACTATGGGACTGAGGTGGACCACCTGGCCACCCATTGGCTCAGTTGTAAGAAGAGCAAAGGGCGCCATTATCGTCAGGGGCTATCAATGACATTATATACAGAACATCCCTTCAAAGGCTAGAAGAATTAGGTCTGGACCACACAGATGTCAGGTGACCGATGATCCCATGGAAGAATTGCAAGCCACTAGTATGGTCGCGACTTTTCCAGACACCTTCGCCTAGTCAAACCAATGCTATTGAGCAGTGGCTGACCTAGCCGAGAAGAGAAAGTCAGCCAAGTTAGTACACCACCTTAGGGCCTGGCTATTTCTTCACACCTGTGGCTATTGAGACTTTGGGGGTCATTGGGAAAGAGGTCACTGACCTTTTAGAAGGGGCTGAGCCACAGGGTGAGGCAATCTACTGGAGAGGTGAAGGTGAGAACATACCTTCTTCAACGTCTCTATGTAGCTGTACATTGCGGGCCCGGTCAGGACTGGACTTGTGCCATAGCTAGACAACTGATATAATTGTTTTGAAATTATTGATGTTATTATTTTTTTTAATAAAGTAAATAAATAGACAAACAAATAAATAATCATTTTGTAGATTTCCCTTTCTGTCAATTTTTTATTTTTTATTGTCAATTTTTCAATCGAAATACTTCAGGCTTCCTCAGAGTAAATAATCAATCAACTAATATCAACTCTAAAGAAAAGACGATAAGCAAGATATCCATGCAGGTCAGCTAATTGTTCAACTAATAACTTCTCTCAGGCCCTTTTCTTTGTTTGTTTCTTTGTTCTCTGTCAGTGCCCATACAGAGGACCCAGGAAGGGTACCATGGAACTAGGAAGATAGGAATAACTAGACCTGGGGAAGGACATGGGCAGAGTTTTTGGATGAGTAGGCCATGCCTTGCTCCCAAAAGTTTTAAAACGGCCATAAGGCAAGAACAGGGTCTAGTACTGCAATATTTCTCTCCACCCTTTCTGTTGCCTGTGTTTCTTTGTCCTCAATGGGTGCTTACATATGGAGACAGTTCCTGAGTGCTAGCCCAAGAGAAACCTGAAGGGCCACTTTTGTGGCTAGTAACTTATTGGCAAGCGAAGCAATCCCTCAGTGGGGATTTTGATTGGAAGATTTGGTATTGCCGCACATTGGATATCTATCTGCCATCTGTGTATTCACTTGTTCACGTTCCCCAAAAGTGCCCTTCAGGTTGCTCTTTGGCATCAATTTCAGAGAGTAAATTTCAATTTGATTATTGGTAGGGTTAGTTGCCTTTTTTACCTTCATTGCTAGAGCTTGGTATCGTCCACAATCGAGAAAGCTTCCTTGGGCTCAGGTAAAGCTTCTACACTTCATCTGTCCATGTTTCTGTAAGAGAAGGAGCATCACAACATTAAGTATTAGCTAAACCTTGAAGTTTGCCTTTGAAATCAAGAAGCTCGAATTCCAAAAGGACACTCAAGTGTTGCTGACTCATAAGCTAGTAGCAGTTGAAACTCCACATAGTCGCAAGGAATTAACTCCGTCTCATGCGCTACAATTAATGATGTGGGTAATTGACATGTAAACTGGGAATGGTAATGATATATAGTCATAGTGAAGAAAAAGATCGAGAAAAAGGCAGCAGATTAGAAGCTAGATAGAGGAAAGAAAACTGGCCACACTGGCAAGTGACAATGGTTAATAGCTGACAGGAACGAGTGAAGTTTCGTTCTGACTTACCCACTCAATCAATCCTGTTGAGCCTGTTAAGGCCACCACATATGTAGCACATTGTTATGGAAATATAATAACTAACACTAATAACAGTCTAAAAAATATATATGCTATCAATAATAGCTAGAGTGTCAGCCATTCAAAGAGGGGGAAGGGGAGGAGACCAAAGGTCATCCATTAGCTAACCATACAACAATCCCTTCCTCCTCCATGACCACTTCCCTCCCCAATATATAACACACTCACCCACCTCCTCCATAACTGCATCACTTACTCCCTCCACACTTTTCTCCAACAGTAATGCACCTTTTCATCCTTACCAATTCCTCCATATTCATCCAGCAACTGTCCAACCCCTACAATTCTGTACATCTTATCCACTAGTCCCTTCCAAATTTCTCATAAACTACCAAACATCTACCCTGCTCTTCTAAAACATATTATGTATCTCCCATCGCTAATTATTCCACATCTCTTCTTATCCTCTAACAACCTTGCCTATGCAGTCTTCAGTCTAAATTGCAATCTCACAACTTCCTGACCCTGCATAGATCTCACATACCTATCCACCACTGCACAATTTTTTGCCAATTTAAAAAAATTCAGCTATTCATGACGAAGGCTAGAGCACCTAGTCGAAAGGTTGAGTGAATATAATTTGAAGTTTATTATTGAGAAGGTGATTATAATGTTATGTATTAAGTCAACTGAGAGTTCATTGAGAGTTTATTTAAGGGAAACCTAGGCTAGCAATACCCAGAAATTAGTGAGATGCTACGAGAAGATTTTTGCACCGGAGGGTTCTGTGGAAGAATCACCACATGTTCAGCATGAGATGCAGTGGCGAGGAAATTCTACCAGTAAGTTTAAGGATGAAGCCTCCCATTAAGACCAGGGAAAGGTACAGGATAGCGGAGAGAGCCAGCAAAGTGTTCCCATCAGAGAAAATTCTCCAGTCCTACAGAAGAAGCAATGCCAGCTGAATGTGAAGATCTGGAAGCCAAACTGGAACCAGCACTGGGAAGTGACTATCAGAGGATTCAGACCCTTTGTAGGTAAGCAGCAGAGAAGACCCACAGCAAATCCAAGCAGAACTATCAAAAGAAGCTGGAGACGCTTTTGGAGAGGAGATCGAAAGAAGTGAAGTTTCAACCCCAAGACTTGAACAGATGGGTGGTGAATCTGACAGAGAAGAACCTTTCTCCAACTCAGAAAGAAGTGCTTGCTTTGTGTCTTAACTTTGTCCCTGCTCCAAAGAGTCTACCTCTGATGGACACCATGGCTGCAGTGGAAGAGATAGCCAGTAAGCTGGAGGATAACATGGCACATGAGCTTCGAGGTAGAGTATGTGGAATTTTGAGAAGAGCAAGGAAACCAAAGGACAACCTGACAAAGGAACAGAGAAAAGCCCTGGGAGAACTGAGGAAGATGGAAGAGCTCATAATGTTACCAGCAGACAAGGGGAAGACAACAGATCTGATGACAAAGGACAGTTACATTTCAAAGCTGACAGGAATGCTAGAAACTGGAATACTGAAGAAGGATCCTACCAAGGCACAGGAAAGCAAGGTGAATCATATGTTAAAGAATATGGAGAAGATGGGAGAAATAACAACTGCATTATACAATATAATTAGGCCCACTGGAAGTAGACCACCACTGATTTATGGGCTCTCTAAGATATATAAACTTGAGGTTCTCCTTAGGCCTATTGTGTCTTCACCATCGTATAATCTTTCCAAGTTCATTGCATATTTGATATCACCTCTAGCTGGAAATACAAGTACATATGTCAAGGATTCTGGGAAATTTATTAAGCATATTCAAGGTGAATGTTTAGCACAGGATAAGTGTCTTGTCAGTTTTGATGTTTCCTCTCTTTTTACCTGTTCCCATAGATGAGGCTGTGGAAGTAATTTTTGGAATGTTGACACAAATGATGAGAGCTTCCGTGAGATGACTACACTTTACACTAGGTGCTGACAGGATTTATGGACTGTTGGAGTTGTGCCTGAAATCCACTTACTTCAGGTATCAAGAAAAATACTACAAGCAGAAAGAGGTTGGAGCAATGGGCACTCCAGTACCTGCAGTGGTAATCAACCTTTATATGGAATTCTGAGGAATTGGCACTCACAACCGCCCCACTGAAGCCAAGGGTTTGGAAGAGATACGTGGATGACACCTTCTGCATTGTGAAGAAGGGAAGTGAGCAGGAGTTGTTGGACCATCTGAATAACATCAGGCCATCCATAAAGTTTATCATGGAGCTTAAAGTGGATGTATTGTTGCCCTTTCTGGACTGCCACCTGCACAGGAAGGAAGGTGGAAGGCTAACTGCAACCATTAACCCATGCATATCAACCGGTACCTTGATTATAGATCACATCATCCTATCCATGTCAGAAGAGGAGTGGTGAAGAGCTTATATGATAGAGCCAGAAGAGTAGTTACTGAGAAGGAGGACCTTTGGAAGGAAGAACATCATTTGAATAAGATCTTTATAGAGAACGGTTATCTGCAAGCCTTCATCAACCTTCATCTGCAGATACATCTAAATGCAGAAAGGAAGATGAGTACACCAGTGCAGGCAATGAGGGGTCTAAAAAGAAGGATCCTATGGTAGTGATTCCTTATGCAGCAGAAATGAGTGAAGACATCAGGAGAGGTCTGCAGGAAGTTCAACATCAAAGTCGTTTTCAGATTGGGAAGAACTCTGAAGACACAACTGAGCTAATATGCACTCATGTGTTGTGTACCGCATCCCTTGTAGCTGTGGGAAATACTACATAGGGGGAGACCATGACAATGATGATGATGGTGGTGGTGGTGGTGGTGGTGGTGGTGGTGGTGGTGGTGATGATGATGATGATGATGATGATGATGATGCTGAGCCTGTTAAGGCCACCACATATACTACTGCATAGTTTGAAACTATCTAATGGTAACTAACACAAATAACAATATTTAATTATTATTATTATTATTTATTTATTTGTTTGTTTGTTTATAATTTTTTTTACATCTGGCGCATGTGCTAGAGCACGTATACTAGCACGTGGTGGATAGCTAGCTACTGGCCAGGTATATATATATATATAGAAGACTCATGCGAGCCTTAGCATCATGAAGGCTAGAGCATCTAGTCGAAACGTCCAATTTGAAGTTGATTATTGAGAAGGTGATTATAATTTGACCTCCTCCTCTTAAGCCTTTTCATTTCTCACTTTCATATTTTCCCTCCACTTATGTACCAACTCAACTTCACCGTCTATTTCATCCTCCTCCAGATCACATACTCTTCCATTATCCTCCTCGCTTAGTTACTTTCATCAACACTCTATAGCTATGGATGGGTTGCTAAACTGGAAATGCTCATCAGTGGCAATCTTGAGAATATCTGAGCTGGTTACCATCCCAACCTTACCAGTTTGGAATCTAGACATCTATTGCTTCTCCATATCACCATCCAAGCAATACAATATTATGATTATGAAAAGTTACAGATCAGTGTCTAGGGTTAGGCCTGCAGCTATGCTTGGAGAGACCAATACCTAGAGCAGTGAATAAGACAAATACTTAAAGCAATGAATACTAGGAGGTGTCAAGCCACAAAATTGATGGGTTTCATATTTTTTAAACATCCTTCATTGCACCTTTGTTCACTACTCAATTCATTACCAGTAAACAAGAATTTAGTAGTATTATCTTACGGGTGAGCATAGCGAGCCCTCAGTTGGGAGTTGACATTGCGGCACATGGCCTATATATATGTGTCTATATATTGAGTGGGTGGGGGGGAGCAATGAAGCCATCCACACTTTCACCGAACCATAGGCCATCTTCAGGGTCAAAGATTATGCATTCCACTGCTTCAGTCCACACCACTTCTTCCAGCTCCTGACCATCTCGCTGTGGAAGAGAAATGGCATCTTGTGGATCCATTGCCAGCCAGTCCACACTCCAAAGTAAAAAATATGCCAAAGAGAAGTCTGCAATTGCTGAACATGCATGTGGTAGTGGACATCTTGTTTTGTGAGAGGAAGCTACCATCATAGACCAGGCCAGAAGACAGAAGGAACTGCCTCCTTCACCATCTTTAGCCTTCATCAGGAATGATATTCCTGATGCGGGTAATTGTTCCAGATGACAGCTAGAGCCGACTAGCCGAAATGTCTAGTGAGCATTCCACCATGTTATTACATATTCATTGGTATGTGTTTCTCCTTGGTTGCACCCCTCCCACCATGATTAGATAATTTAGAGGAATGCGTTTCTCCTCGATGAGATGTTTAGGGATATGCATTTCCCATGAATAAATATATAAGGGATATGTGTTTCCCCTGGATTAAATATTCAGGTATATGTGTTTCCCCTGGATTAAATATTCAGGTGTATATGTTTATCCTTGATTAAGTTTTCAGGGATATGTATTAGATGTTCAGGGCTATGTGTTCCCCCTGATTAGACATTCAGGGTTATGTGTTCCCCCTGATTAGATGTTCAGGGCTATGTGTTCCCCCTGATTAGACATTCAGGGTTATGTGTTACCCCTGATTAGTTGTTCAGGGCTATGTGTTCCCCCTGATTAGATGTTCAGGGCTATGTGTTCCCCCTGATTAGATGTTCAGGGATATGTGTTCCCACTGATTAGATGTTCAGGGCTATGTGTTCCCCCTGATTAGATGTTCAGGGATATGTGTTCCCACTGATTAGATGTTCGTGTTCCCACTGATTAGATGTTCAGGGCTATGTGTTTTGGTAATTTATGACATAGTTCTAACTGGTATCCCTTTGTTTGGGCTTGGATATCATAAGATATAAGACTTTGTTTTGCACTCCATCAACTGGGATCTGGTGATTTAGTGACCTGCGTTCAAGGTTATGCATTCCACTTACTTGTGTTACCCCTTAGAATTTAGTTATGCCATCAACCATATAAATTACAATTAGGCAATTCTCAGGACTAAAAAAAAAACATCTAGAATATTAAATCCCAGGTTCACAACTAATGGCTGACTCTGTGCTGGAAAACAATGGGACCCCAAACTGCTTGGGAAAACTCAGGAGGAGTATGACTAGAGCAACCAAGGGAACAGTTGTGTCTTCCTTTTTCATTCTGCTCTCCAGTTCTGTTGGTGCTGGAACACTCTCTCTCCCATATGCTTTTGCCAAAGGAGGCATCTTTGTCTTCAGTATAATATTTTTCATCATCATGGTGAGTGTAGTTCTAGTAGTGGGATGCTAGCAAGATATTTGTAATTAATGGGGTTGTCTTTTTTGTAAGCTGTGCAGAGCCTTGGTGCTTTATGGTACATCAATGTCCCCAAGCGGCCTAGTGTATAGGAGGATTGTCATTAAAGCCACACCACCTGAAATAGTTTGGCCCTTCATCTTCTTTGCTATGGGGCAGGAGAACAAAAAAGTCTCGTATCTCTCTCTCATATGACTTGTTTTATGCAACTATAGTTTGCATGCGCTATTATGATTATATTCCAGGCACATGGGCAGATATCTGGGTGGATGCTGAGAAGGGTGTGTGATTAATATCTAATAATAGGTGCAATAGAAGCACCAAAACCTTCATAACCTTACTTAGCAAGCGCACTTGAGTTTACCCTATTTCCGCAACAAGATCTGGAGCATGTTGTCATGCGTAACTGTCGATGTCCTCAAGGAAACTCAACACATGCGCACATATATATATGTATATATTTATATATATATATAAATCATAAAATCTCCGTAGACATTTTCCATTTTTATATAATATTATTATTTGTTTTGCTATTCCTATTTATTTATTTATTTATATATTTATTTGTTTATTTTTTTTTGTTTTTTTTTTATTTTTTTTTGTTTGTTTGTTGTTTGTTTGTTTATTTTTTTGTTTGTTTAATTATTTATTTGTTTGTTTATTTGTTTGTTTGTTTGTTTACTTGTTTGTTTATTTGTTTGTTTGTTTGTTTGTTTGTTTGTTTGTTGTTTATTTATTTATTTGTTTGTTTGTTTGTTTTGTGGCGGCGCAATTACGGAACAGTAATCGGGACATAACTCCCTTGACTTTTAATGCTAAATATTCGAATTGATGATCACCTTTGGTTACGTTGTATTGATACTGTCTTTCTCATGAAGTTTCAATTCTCTTTCTCTATCGGGTAGAAGAGATACAACGGTGACACAGAACCTCGCAGGGAATCCTAAACATAGACTTTCCTACAGTTTATTTTTATTTTTATTTTTTATTATTATTTTTTGTTGTTGTTTTTTTGTTTGTTTGTTTACTTGTTTATTTATTTATTTGTTTATTTGTTTATTTATTTATTTATTTATTATTATTTTTGTTTGTTTGTTTGCTGGTTGGTTGGTTGGTTGGTTGGTTTGTTTGTTTATTTATTTATTTATTTATTATTTATTTATTTATTTATTTATCTGTTGTTGTTTTTCCCCTCAAATCCTCATATATACACACTATTTATTAAAATTAAAAAATTAAGGTAACAGTAATAATATTCATTTCCCCCCTCAATATATATTTCTTATTGATTTCTTGTCAGTTTCCCTCCCTCCCCACTCTTGGTTGTGGACAACCCTGGGATCATCTATGGTATCCAGAGTTCTTGTATCTAATGCAGGGGCATGGGAAGCATATTTTGACTGGTCAGGCTCAAAGTTGTGGGATTGGAACTGTCCCCACTGAAGCCAAACCATAAAATCTACCTGAAATGCATGTATTACATCCTGAAATGTTTTCTACAGTTCCAAGCTTCTAGGTTACCGAAACAGCTAAGGAAACAGCTAAGGAATAGTATGAGAGGTGACAATAAGCATGTGAGGTTACAAATAGTGAGGTTACAAATATACAGATAATATTTAAAAAATTACTTGAACTGTCTAAAAATGTTACTATGGTGTTCATTGTTACTGGTGAATTCATTAGCAACTTCAGATAAATTAAGAGAATTGGTAAGTTGTTTATGAACATGTAAAATCATTAAATGCTCGAGTCTTTCTTGAGATATTGTAGATCTCAGATAGGACTTGAGTCAACGTAGAGCACTAAATGTTCGTTCACTGATGACATTAGTTGCTGGCATTACTAAAAGAAGCTTCATTATAATTACTACTTCATTCAATAGTTTCTTTTCAGCAGTTGAAAGCTTCCTAATGTAACCCATCACTTCGGAGATATTGCTGATCTTTTTTTAATCTGATTCAAAGTTTTGGCCAAAAATCTTGAGTTGTGTAATCAGGTTGTTCTCATTGATATCTGAACAATAGGTTTTGACAACACGTCTGAAAAATCTTCCTTGTTGGCTGCTTTGATCAGTAAAGCTTCTAAACACCGTTATACACTATACCCTGGTTGATCAAACCTATCTGTAATAGATTGAACAATTAGATCCAGTGCTTCAAAGTAGATTTGGCGAAAGCGATCAACTGGAGTGGTGTGAAACTCAGCAGGGGCATTTCCTGATTCATACCTCCTAGGAGCTTTACGTCTTCGAGGAAGCGAGGGCTCATCAATTCCTTTCTCTTCAGCCATCATGTCAATTCTGGTCCAGAATAGCTTGATTTCTAAGAGAAGCAAGAGTTTTTAATGTCATAGATGCCACTGCTTTTCCTTCTGCTGCTGATGTTTTAGGATTCTGGAGGGTTCTGCTGAGATTGTCTGTATGACGAAGAAGTCATTCACCAAGAACCAGTCCAAAAAAGAAATAAAAGTGCTGCCACACCTCTAATACGTGCTATAGTTTCAGTGTCTGTCAAGTTAGAGCAAGCCACATCCCACACCTCAAACAAAACTTAATAATACTTAGCATAGATTCAGCTCTCACTGTCCACCTTGTAGGGCAGAGTACTCTTACCCCAGGTGTGTCAGGTGCTAGCTCATCTTTTAATTGAAGAGATAAACTCTCCCTTTATTTCACTAGCTTTGTTATTTCATGGGTTGTTTTCGTAAGTTTACACTTTTGCACAGTGTCACTAGCAGCAAGGTTTAACGCATGCCCATAACAATGTTGGATTTGTTTTGCAACACCATTCCTGATTCCAGCCATGTTACTCGCCCCATCATAGCATTGACCACATGCCTTACATAAAGGCAGATTAAAGCGAGAAAGTGCATCTTCAATTGCTGATACAATAGTAGCAGACTGAATAGTAGGTAGAATGTAGAGTCCAGTAGAAACTTCATGTGCATATAATTCACTATCCACCCACCTGAAGACCATCACCATCTGAAAGGAAGAAACAATGAGTGTTAGTAGAACTGTGTTTAATTATAGAACTAACCTGTTCGCTATTAGATACATCAGTGGTTTCGTCTACCGTAATAGTGAAGAACTTGGAATCTTGCAGTCGAGAAATGACTATTCGGAGATTCATCAAGGACATAACCTTCAATATCTCATTTTGGATGACATTAGATGTGTATTTCTCTCTCTTTCTCTTGAGCCACTCAAGAATCTGAAATATCAACCAAAAGTAATCTTACATCTCAACTTGTTTTTACTTAGCTATAACTTTGGGTCATCTTCTCCACGAAACACTAGTAGTTGGTGAAAATTGCCATCAGTTTCATCACCATGTCCTCGTATAGCAGATCCCTGATGAGCGAGAAATCGTAAGTTAGATCAACAAACACTGTCTATTTTAAGCTTTCCCACGAGCATGTTCTGAAGACAGTAATTCGCCAACATCACTGGTTGTTGCTGGTATAGTTAACAGCACTTGAACAGCATCTTTTTGAGACAAGCAACTTTCATGCTTTCAAAAGGATTTTGTTGCAATCCTTCCAATTACTGAAGCCTCTTGAAACCTTTCAGATTAACAGTAATAAAACTAAGACAGAGTACAAGTTAAATTAACTTACAAAAGATGGTTCTGCTTTTCCTGTTCTCATTTTTCCTTTCTTAATAGCTTCTTTTTTTTAAGACTAAATCCCTATCCACATCATAATGTAACCAGTCCCATGTCCTAAACCAAGAAGCTTGGCAAGACCTCTCTTTGTTCTGCTTTCTGCGCTTTGGAAAGGCAAATGAGATAGATGGGTGATGAGGCTCAGCTATATCATAGACACTAACACACTCCACTTCTACACTTGTAGAAGCAGCCATTTCAGAAGATCTAAAAAGAAGCAGCAGCTTAAGACTAGAGCACATGTGCACATAGACTTACTGAGCATGCCCAGTTTTATCCAAGGTATTTGACCTATGACCTCACTTTTTCTTTAAATATTGGTCAGGCCCGGGCCTGACCAGCCTGACCAGCTCCAACGCCTATGTAATGCCAGCTATTTGGGGAAGGAAGAGTTCAAAGTAGTCATATGCATACCTTTGACATCAAAAATGAAACTTGTGTAATTTGTCCATAAGCTGTTTAATGCAATGGTTATCCATCCAAATCTTCAACTTCGGTGAACAGAAATGCCTAAGAAGCACCCCCAGATAAGCACAGCTACCATCTTACTTGATGCATAATGTTCAAACCAGCACAGTGAAACTCAAAAGAGCACTCCAAGAACCGTGAGAAATGTACCTATATCTACAAACTGGTTCTGGCTAGGTTGTGGTCTGCATCATGTAGTGGATAACTAGCTACCAGTATATAACACATGAGGCTGTTATTAAGGCTAGAGTATCTAGCTGAAACATAACTGAGAAATTCACTGTAGCTATCTACATTATGTCAGCTGAGAGTTGAGAAATATTCATGGAAATTGGCTGGTGATGAGCACATTTAGATTCTCTTCCTCCATACTACTATGGAGCTCCAAAGTTGTAACTACACGGGTTTTTTATTTGAGACACCCTTCACATGAACATAACTCCACTTTTAAAAAGATATATAAAAATATCTCTTTGACAATGTCTATACAATCACAGCTGTTATAGCCTGCATTGAGTATGGAGAGTGACTGTACTTAACATTCCAACTGGTAGTTCCAAAAGATAAGCCAAAAAAATTATCACCAGAAAGCATACTGCACTGGCTACATTTTAGTATATAAATCAGGACCATAGCATGAATGTATGCAAAGATATGGTATTTTAAATGGTAACTTCGGTTTCAAGCCTTTGTCCCTGCAAGAGGAATATATAAGCACTGTCAACTAGCTAGCCAACCTCTCTAAGTACAACGACAATAGATTATAGGCTTAATAGTGTATTCTAGCAATAATGCAATCACTGAGGTAATTAAATTAGCCACGTAGGTTGCTAGTGATGGCAGCCTCTATATAGCAGACCTTTATCCTGGGTGCCAATTTTGTAAAGGGTCTTAGCATGAAACCACACCCTCAGCTATCTATATAGCCTCACCAAAGAATTCACACTTTCTTTTAAAAGGCTAAACATCAAGTACCTGACTTGTCAAATCACCTGCAATATTGCTACATCAGCATTATATTCGAGACATGCTTTCTTCAACTTCATATATCTATCACCTGTCTTGTGATCATGCACCAGAAGTGTAGGTGAGTACGTTCCTTGGGAAACCTTTCATTAGTTTCCAATTAGTTTCACCAGCTAAGCCTCGCCAAAATCTACACGATGATAGTTGCTGTGTTTATTTTGTTGCTTGTCATTTTTATAAGAATTTTTTCCCCGTCAGCACCATTCACTCGAAAGAGGTTAATGGAAAATTCATTGCATTCTCATTCGTGTAAACGATACGCTGGAGGTCATATGAGTCGTCCTTCATATAAATGATACAGGTACATTTCTGCACCAACTCCAAAGGAAATAGGACTCGACCTTTTTATAATGGTTGCAGTCTTCTTCAGTGGCTATCGGACCCAGAATTGTAGTCCATCTCATGTATCCCCAATGCCTGACATCCGATACACATCATTGCTGATGGACTAGCAACTCTCTTTAGTTGTATGGGAGGATTTAACTATCTTTCCTGTTGAAGACACATTTACTTGCCTGATGTGGCATGTCTCCTCATTCTCACTTCGGAACCTGTTCTCTCTTCTCTGATGATGACTTTTGTGTTCTCTGTTGTGAAAACATGTCCAGTGAAGCAAAATAATTTGCCAACATTTGTATGCTGAACTTTGCATTCTAATTTTTCTGTACAACGAGCTGAAATATTTTAGGCATGCCTTACAACTGGGGAACGGTTCTTCATGAAGTGGTAACGCTACGATGATGAAGCAGGCCAACCGATTGTATGCATTCCTGCTAAAAAACAATTTGGATTACTATGAATATCAGACTCCATCTGATTCATGCTTTTCACTCTCTCCTCCTATAACTCTGATTAACTTGACCAGCAATATTGTAGGCATATATAATCATGTGTACATGAAAAGGACCCCACAGTCTTAATGGATGTAAATTATAACAATTTTAAGCTTGAATTTTGCTATCCTTCCTCATGATTTAGCAAGCGCCTCAGTCTTAGCCCTAGCCTCGCCCTATCCATAGTACTAGCTCCACCCTACTTGTGTCCAATCAGCTACTGTACATAAATGAAGACAGGATTTTTGTGTACATTTGCTATGGCAGAGGATCTTTGGTGTGCCCAGAATTATTTTCTTGGTCCACCTACATAGCTAAGTAGCTACAGACAAGGGAGATTCTCCCATTACACTTTGCACTTTTATATATCATGTGATCTGTTAAATTATCTATCTATCACACACACCTCTCTAGTTAAATGTGTTATATTTCACCCCACATGCTCCTCTTTAGTTGATCATGTGATCTATCATGTGATATGTTATTAACCATGTTATCTTTCACCCCACATGCTCCTCTCTAGTTGATCATGTGATCTATCATGTGATATGTTGTTAACCATGTTATCTTTAACCCCACATGCTCCTCTTTAGTTGATCATGTGATATATCATGTGATTTGTTTACCAACACACTACCTTTTAGTTGATCATCTTATCCATTCTCCCCATTCACATACTCCTCTCTAGAAGATCACGCCCATCTTTCCACACATGTCAATTTATCATGTGAGCTACACAAGATCCACACACACACACACACACACACACACACACTAACCTCTAACGGATGATATGTTTGTCCCAACTCCAACCCTTACCTACCTCACACAACACACACTCTCCTTTAGTTGATGGTGTGTTTAAAACTGTTCCATGTTTGACGATCTCCCTTCCTCTTGCAGCTGATGGCAGTGTATGTTGGCATTATGTTGCTGCATAGCAAAGAATACTGCACTCAATTATACCCGGCCCTGGAGGTGTGGAGTTATGAAGACCTGGCCTATGCTGCCTTCGGAGTTGTTGGGAGGGTAAGGAATGTGAAGGGGTGGGGGGGGGGGGTGTGAGTAGGAATGTGAGTGGTAGAGGGAGTGTAGTCTCACATAGATGACTGACCCTTTACCTAAATTACAGTGGGTGTAGGGATGGAAAGAGTTGGGCACAGTAACGTTGAGTGTTTTGCTCTGAGCATACACTTAGCTTAGTGCATATGTGACCTTGCATGTGATAGAATCTCTGTGGTGACATCATGATAGCATCAAGACTGGGATGCACTCAACTGGGAAAAAATGCTTGTCAATCCTTTTCCTTCTCCCTGCAGCTGAATGTGAGGAGGTAAGGAATCAACTATGTGAGACGAGGCAATAGCAACAACAACAACAATAATAACAACAACAATAATAATAACAACAACGATGATAACAACAACAACAAAGTCAATAACAACAATAACAACAACAATAATTAAAAAATAACAACAACAAAAATAGGGAAAACAGGGGAAAAACAGATATGAATACGCAAATGCAAGCCAAAGTTTGTTAAACAAAGTATTTGTATTTTTTGCTATTGTTGTCGATTCGGTCTTCATCTGATGAGCTTATTAAAAGATACACAAGAAAATAAGAATGTTTTTTTATAACCACTATATACAATATATATATTAAATCTACCCGTGGTTATATCCACCCTTTAACGTTTAAAATCATGCCCACCAATATTATATTATTTTTTTAATATAACTTGTATAATGACTGAGTGTTTGCATGATTTTAAATGGTAAAGACATTTTCTGGTATACTTGGGTACCTTTTCTTCTTGACCAAGCAATCTGATATATATATATACAGAGCTGGAAAGAAAGGAGAGAGAATTTTTTTTTGTTCTTGTCTCCTGTGCATCAGGATGGTTGTGTGGGTATGTAAGTTGACTACAATTTGATGGATGATGCAAAACTTGTGTTCTTTGTCTGAGATATATATATATATATACTGTAGATAAAACACAACCAGCTATGTGACGAGGGAGGGGGAGGAGGAAATAATATAAGATACAATGGAACATAGTCCCCCCAGAAATATGTGTATATATTTCACTTCCTCTGAGATTGTTTCAGATTCAAATTCAAGCTTGTCAGGTTGAATAAAAATGGGAGGGGGAAGTGTGTATCGTGTTACTCTTTCATCTTACGCACAATGTAGATCCTGTCTCTACTGACACTAGCCACACTTCTCTTCTTGGCAATCATTGGATACATGATATTCACCAGAAATCAGGTGAGCAAGCTTTCCTCTCTCCCTAGCATGGCCTTTCTACCATCCTTCATTGTTCTATCGCTCTCTATCTTCTTCTTCGCCCCCTCTCCACCCCCTCCCTCCTCTCCCCTCTCTCTTCTCTAGTAATGAAAAGGGGAATTCTGGCATGCTTTTCCATATCTGATTAGTGTGCTAGAAAGTGTGCTAAAATTGGTGTTGGAATCTTGTTGCTGTCTTGGTGGGTTATGCTAGAACTATGCCTGTGTATGCAGGGTCCTGGCACATTTTCCATGTCTGATTAGTGTGCAAAAAGTATCCAGACCCCAACGATGTCATGAGGTTTTGATAGACTTTTTCGTAACTGACAACCCTGTACTAGAAAGTGGGCTGGGCCAGAACACACAATCCATTCCGGCCTCACCTTTCTACTCTGAGGCTGTACTAGAGGTGTGTTTGCCAGACCAGCACTCTAGGTCAACCCTTGACTTTCAGGAGATTCTCCCGGAGATGGAGTTGCAGGTCATCAGAACTTCCATCTTAAAGGGTGTTTTATTTGAAGCTCTTTCTTCACAGTAAAGCTGCACAGGCATCTAGACTACCCTAGAATTGTGCCTGAAATCCACCTACTTCAGGTACAAGAAAAATACTACAAGCAGAAAGAGGCTGCAGCAATGGGCTCTCCTGTATCTGCAGTGGTAGCCAACCTTTATATGGAATTCTTTGAGGAATTGGCACTCACAACTGCCCCACTGAAGCCAAGGGTTTGGAAGAGATACGTGGATGACACCTTCTGCATTGTGAAGAAGGGAAGTGAGCAGGAGTTGTTGGACCATCTGAACAACATCAGGCCATCAATAAAGTTTACCATGGAGCTTGAAGTGGATGGATAATTACCCTTTCTGGACTGCCACCTACTCAGGAAGGAAGATGGAAGGCTAACTGCAACCGTCTCTCTTCTATGGGCTACACTCAGCTCCCTTCCCACCTTCGGGCCTCAGGGACTGCTTCCTATGGTCATCCCTGCTCTGCTCTTTCCTCCGGAATGACCTGTGGGGTGGTTGATGGGATCTATCCTTGTTTCTGTCAGAGGGGCTGTTCTTCTTCTCCCGAACACTGTCATGGCGAGGTTGGCTGAATCTGGAACCATCTGACTTTCATCTTTTCTGGTTCTCCAAGTGCTGGTGAGCTATCTTAAGGACCTCCTTAAATGTGTCCTTGTCCCTCACCCAAGTGGACAGCCAACTTGGCATCCATTCCAGGACAAAGTCTGAGTCATACAGGTCCTGCAGCTGCTGTTGGCTCCGGCACTTCTGGCCCACCTAAAACTGAGGGGTTGTACCTTTCTCCCAAATTGGGTCCAGCTGATAGTCGGTCTCAACTCCAACATTCATCTTCTATGTGAGTGCTGTGTCCTTAGCAGCTCCTCTTTTATTGCCTCAAAGTTCTTCTTGTCTCCAGCATCCATGTTATCATAAATTTCCCTAACAGTTTCATTCAATGACACTAACAAGTGCACTGGCCACACCTCTCTTGGTATTTCAAACATTTCCATAAAGTCCTGGAACTGACGGAAGGCAGCGATGTCGTCCTCATCCTCCCTCATCTGCTGGAACTTCGGTAGGTTCTGGATCATGCTCCTAGGCATTCCTCCTGATGAAGTTCCTGTGGTATCGCAGCCTCACCACCCAGTAGTCTCGCATTATCCCTCTCTCTCCTGGCGTCATCTGCCACAACTCCAGGCTTTCTCAGCAGCTCTCCTGCTGTTCTCTGAGATTCTCTGCTTCTCCAGGTCTCTCATGAGAGTCATCTATCATGCTGGTCATGTTTCTCTCTTGAGGATGTGTGGACCATCCCCTCTATCGGCTCCGGGAGTCGCTTCTCTTTCTGTAGTGATCATCCCGCGAGTAGTCTCTCTTTTCTCTCCTCCTTTGACTGGGCTCTCGGGAGCCACTTTGCTCTTCCCTCCCCCTGTAACTAGGCTCTCAGGAGCCACTTCGCTCTTCTCTCCCCCTGTGACTAGGCTCTCGGGAGATATTTTGCTCTTCTCTCCTCCTATAATTAGGCTCTGGGGAGTTATCTCTGACATCCCTCCTATGTTAAGCCTTCTCTCTTTCTTGGATAGCTCTGTCTGGTAGAGATATCAGATCATGGGAACTCGCAGTTTCACTGGTATCCGCACGGCAAGGGGTGTCCTTAATGTTCCCAATCTGCTCCTGATGACCCATCTCCCTCTCCTCCTGTTCCTCCCTTCATGGAGGGGCGTTGTCCTGAGAGCGGGTGACTCTGGCTGTCATCTGTGGTTGTGATTTATTTATATATTTTTGCAAACCTAGAACCACTTTGGTTTCCCAAAGCTGAAGCTATTCTCCTACACCAACAGTGATGGTGTTTCCTCTTAGCCCTCTAGCTAACTCCAATAGCTAGTTCCTCAACAACTGTCAAGTGAGTTGACTGCAGAGGCAAGTTTTAGTAGTTGCCACCAAATGTAATAACACTTTCCCACATCAACAATTCACTACTTACACACTCCATCCTTCACTCCTAGTAGTCCTGCTATTCCAAGTATCTTTTCGCCAAAAGGTTACAAAAGGACACACGCTTTAGACTACACAGCAGACTTCTGTCAGTCCGAGGTAAAAAAGTCACCCTTTTCACATCTCACACTCACTTAACAAGTTCATAACAACTCTATATTCTACTGTTCTCTCTAGATACAAGGTTTAGTCCTTGGGAGGGGTGCTTCCATCTATTAGGGCAGCACTTCCTGACAATCCAATATATACATATATACAAGAATTGTTCTAATACAGGGAATACTTTCTAGCAAACTTTGTAGAACACTAATCAAATATGTAAAAGTGTGCCAGAATCCCCCCTTCCCCTCCCCCCCCCCCCCTCCCCACTTTTTACTACTTCTCCCTAGCTTCTTTTCCTTCTCACACTCTCTCCTTTCTCTTTTCACTCTCCTCTCTCTCGCACCTCACCCCTCCCTCTCTTTCCTCTTGCTCACTCCCTCCTCCCTCTTCACTCTCTCTCATTTCACGTACTCTCTCACTACTACCTCTCTCCTCTCTTTATCTTATTCTCTCCTCTCTCTTATCTCTTTCTCTCACTCTCTCTTCTCTCACTTCTTTCACACCATCATCTTCTATCCTGCAGTTAGCAGCAGTGATGCAGTTCATTGTGATGAGGACTGGTCTTGCTGAATGCACACCACTTCTCAACTGTGGAGTTCTGATGTGCATTGCCTTCTTCCCCATCTTCCCCATCACTCTCCTGAGGAATTTGTCTCCACTCCAGTTCACCAGTTACTTGAGGTGAGAACAGACAGGCAGGGTAAAGATCACCAAGCTACTTTCACTCTAGTAGTCGACATGTACATGCTTTAAAAAAAGTCTGTAGACTTCACTTTCATCAGCTTTTTGATTACATTTTAACTGAAATGCTTCAGTCTTCAACTGGGAAATTTCACCCTCATGAAGACCAAAATATTGTAGAAGCTGGTTTTATGCTGATATTATCAGGTGCACATTTTTTGTTAGACACATATCCCAATGTTGATTGCAATGTTTGTTATAAGGTGATATGCGAGTCACTCTTAAATGAACGTATGACCCTGCAAGCTAGTGCATCGAGGCTAATCACCGAGTCGTGGTAGAAGATACCTAAGCATTCTTAGTTGTCACTTGTTTAAGCTTCCTGTAGTTGCTGCAAATCCTAAGATTTCCTTTTTTTTTAGTACCACTGGTGAGGCCAACGTACTGCTTGGTTATATCATTTTTATAACATTTCCTAGATCTTGGTGAGAAGTTCCTGCGCTTCCTGCCGGCATTGAGGAGGGATATGCCATTCTCTCCAGGAAGTATGAAGTCTCCTGAGTTGATCTCATGGTTCAACTTGCCTGTGTGACCAAGGTTATCTCTTGAACTAGCAAAGATGTCTGCGTACTGCAGCAGCAAATTAAATAGTTCTTCCTTTTCTCCAACTGTGACACGTTCACCATTTGCTACCACTAATTGGTTGGCCACCGCTGCCTTCCACTAGGTATGTCCTCTCACTTACAGGATCTGTACTGCCTGCCATCACTAAACCCACAGCTCTTGGAGAAATGCAGACAGTGTCAACTAGGTGGATTCCCAGCTTTGCAGCTGGTAAAGGGTCCTGTGTAAGGGTATAGCTACATGTCACCTGATCCCTCCCGATTAGGAGCTTCCTGACCCCCAAATCAATAGCGGCTCTATGCTCCTGCAAGCAATCCAAACCGGCTTTCTTTGTCACCGGACACACCACTAGGATATTGGATAGAATCTGCCTTTCCACCAGAATGCCTGAACCCTGTAATGGCAGTTCCACCCGAACATAACGCTTTCCTGACCACAGTAGCTTACAGGTCAACTGCATTACCAAATTGACTCACTCCCAGGTATCCTTCCAAAGGAGCGTCATGAAAGCCCCAGTATCAAATAAAAAGGAAATGGTCATCACCCTCATCAACCCCTCGACCTTGTACCCGCACTGTGCAAATAGTTACTGGTATTTCAATGATCCATCTATACCCTCCTCCTGATTGGCCCATCACACAGGAGGTCTCCAGTTTCCCTGCAGCTGCTAATAGCATTGGTAGTGCTTGTGGAGGCCGAGTTGGTGACTGCTACAAGAAGATGCTTATCATGAGTTCTACAAAAATAGTGCTCCCTCCATCAGTGGCCTCCCTTAAGTTGGATTCCCCACCCCTCTCCCCTTCTCTGCCCTCACCCCTTCCACAGGGTAAAGTGAAGAGTTCGCCACCTTCTATAAGAGTGCCATAGGTAAAACCTGGTTGTTAAGCAGCAATGCTTATAGCAACAGTCGGCCAACATATCTATGACCACCACAGGCATCCACACCATACAAATTCCCACATTGTACAAAAAAAAATATAACTTTTGCTACATTGCTGAGCAACAGATTTTTTTCCACCTGCACATGCCTGGCAACTGAATCCATAAGAGCTGATTCTATCAAACGGCAGCTTATTTTAATTGAAATTGTAAGCTTGTGTCTTGCTAACTAACTATATCTACATGGTCTAATGAACAAGTCCCAGCCTAACTAGTGCTCAGTGAACACGAGAATTTTTACTTCGTTTTGGCTGCTGGGCACTTGCCAGTCACGAACCAGCTGCATTCCTTAAAATTACTGGCGTGAGGGATAAACATGTCTACCTTGTGCAGCCATACTTGTTGTGGAGGATAAACATCTTGAAGCCAACTAGAATAATAACTACTTCCAGTGTTATAATCCAGGGAGAGGTTCTTATTTGACCACCGTTTCTGATGAATTATCTGTCTTAAACTGTCATATCATCCTTCCTTCCCACCAGTTTTCATGGATTATCTATGATCTAACATTATTATACCAGCACAGACTTATCATTGCTGATGAAGGCCAGAGCATCTTGCCGAAACATTGAGAGACCTCAATTTATCAGCATGCTCTAGCTGTGGATGTGTGATAATGCCTTAAATAAAATGTGTTTGCTCAACTGGAAATAATTGCCTCTGTGAATCAGGAGAATATCTGAGTAGGCTCTCGCCTCAACTTTGCTCAAGTCCTAAATATGTAAAGATCTTAGCCACTTCCCTCCAATCCAAGCACTACAGAAAAAAACAGATCAGTACTTTATTAGGAGTTCAGCTAAGCTAGGATTATATTAGGACTATCTAGAGCAATATCCAATAGGCAGGCCACCACACTACCATAATTTGATTGTTGTTAATTTGGTTGTTGTTTTTCCCCTTCTATCATGCCTTTGCTCGCCACTTAACACCTTGCATTAATTGGGACCGCTTATGTATGTTTCTTGCATAGCATTTAACAAACCAAGCACACAAAAGAAAATGGCTCACACTCTTTCCTTCGCTTTTTAAGTCTCTCTCTCTCTGTGTGTCTGTTCTTCTCTTGCATTAGTATCTTCAGTATTCTGCTGGTGGGTTACTTGATCCTTTCTAGGACGATCATCACCCATGCGAGTGGTAGCATCGAAGGAGATCAGCACATACAGCTGGGTCCCATTAACTTCCAGGGCGTCATTACCGTCATCTCGTACTGCGGCCTCACCTTCATCTGCCACTTCAACCTCCTCCCCCTTCAGAAGGAGATGACTGGAAACCAGACGAGAGCCAAGCTCTATTTTACCATTGTGGGGGCACTTGTTACTGCTTACCTCATTAATAATGTTGTCATATTTTCTGCATATTTCAACGTGAGTGCTTATTCAGGACTAAACTTTACTGGGTTGTGCACAAGAGTAGTCTCCATTGCTTGATTCTCTTACAATATCTTTTCCTTTTGGGACTATGTATTGTGATGCACTTGTTATTATCGTGACGGAGAGCAGCTGCTAGTCACCACTTCTGGTTACATTTCCAACTTAACTCGCTCCTAGTTGCACTGTCCTACCAAAAATGAATCTCCTGGTCCATACCACATCCTTCACTTCATGCTAAATTTACCACACCCATCAGTCCCTTTTTTTGTTGAGTTTATTTTGATTTCTGAAGAACACTAGCCAATACATAGATGATCCGATTACCGAGAATTTTATTTTTATTTTTTAATCCGTGTCAGCCGAGATTTTCTTAAGATTTATTATAATACCCTCAAGGCTCAACTTTAGTTTGTTTCTGACATTTCAGCTAAGTGCTCTAGGCTTCACTATTATTATACTCGTCAACATCATCATCACACTCATATACTCGTTTGCTTGTTTTTGTTTATTCATTTGTTTTTGTTTTTGTTTATTCATTTGTTTGTGTTTTTGTTTATTCATTTATTTGTGTTTTTGTTTATTCATTGTTTTTGTTTATTCATTTGTGTTTTTGTTTGTTCATTTGTTAGTGTTTTGTTTATTCATTTGTTTGTATTTTTGTTTATTGTTTGTTTATTCATGTTTTTGTTTATTGTTTTTGTTGGTTCAGTTGGTTCATTTGTCATTTGTTTGTGTTTTTTTGGTTTGTTTTTGGTTTATTCATTTGTTTGTGTTTTTGTTTATTTTTGTTTGTTTTGTTCATTAATTTTTTGTTTATTCATTTTTTTTAATTTGTTTTGTTTTGTTTTTGTTTATTCATTTTTTTGGTGTGTGTGTTTGTTTTTAATTTGTTTGTTTTTGTTTATTCATTTGTTTGTGTTTTTGTTTATTCTTTTGTTTGTGTCTTAATGTATTTTTATGTAGTTCTATAGTGAAATCACCTCCGACCTCATGCTCAACTACGAAAATGATGACATACTGATCACAGTGGCTCGAATCTTTCTGTTTATTACCATACTCATGAGTTACCCTGTGCTCCTGCACCCAACTAGAGCGAATATTAATGGGTAAGTCCTTAGGAAATAGGTGGTAAACCATTAATAATTATGCTGAATTTGTACCTAGTCATAATGATACCAGGAAAGTCCTTATAGTGGTAGGTACTTGCAAATTATGATGGTATTATATTGGGTAAGTTCCTAGTAGTAAATTTAGCAAGGCATTGAGTGGCAAGCAAATGAAAGAAAAGAGCTAGTGCATGCTGATGAACTGAGTAGCTATCTCTCATCCTTTCCTATCACCATGCAGCCCGTTCTCACCTCCTGTGCAGAAAATTTAATTGTTTTGCATGACGGGCTATGGGGAGGTTTTGGAGGGCTTGTGGTTTTTTTAACAGTCTTGATTTGTTGTTTGTCCTGTTTCAGGCTGCTATCTGGTAAGGGTGTTGCTAACTATTAACTATGCAGACCATTTTCACTTTCACAGCACAGACAGTCCAGGCTAACTTTGAATGGTGGGCATTATCTGGAATGTTCTCTTCACTATGGCAACCATTCTCATGACAAACATAAGCCCACATTTTTTGACAGGTGACCTATTAGATGATAGGGACAACTCCCACTTACAACATGTATTACAGCAGCCAACAACTAAGCCTTACATATATAAGGAATGTGTACAAAACTGAGCATGCATGGTAAGTTAAATAGGTTACTGTTATTATCCTCTATCTCCCCCCAAGTCTTTAATATATTCTCTTCAGAAGTGAGTTGAAGGTAGATTGGATAATTCAGTCCATGTAAGTAGTCGCCGGAGTTTTGCCATGGTGGAGGTCTTTTCATGCGCGTAGAGCGTCTCGGTGGAGTAGTCATGGGCCTGATAGGAGTTGCCCTTGTCCTGAGTAGGGGGTGAGGGTAGTGGAGTAGCAAGGCTGGTGGGTCAAATAGGTATTCTGTTTGGTGGGAAGTTGGGAGGCAGGGTACTGGGTGGTTGGGGTGTCTTTAGGAGGTGGAGTATGCTTAAGTGGAGTGGTTCCATTTGTAGTCAGAAGGTGATGGGGAAGCAATAGTCATATTGGATTGGGGGATGAGTGGCTGATAAGCCAGGTCATTGCTTGTGGTACTCGGATCCTCCATCAGATGAGAGTTCATCAGGGATTCCATAGGTGGAAGCATTTCCTCAGGCAATCAATTAGGCCTTTGGCTCCCACCCGTGTTATTTCAACTATGGGCCAATTAGAGTAGTGATCGACAATGACAAGGTAGTTATTGCCTCCATAGTGAAAGTAGTCTGCACAGATACATTGGAAGGCGTATAAGGCCGGTGTGGGGGGTATGGGTGGGGCTTGAGGTTGAGAGGGGGCCATGCGGTTGCAGTGACTGCAGCTATTGCGTGTGGAGGTGATGTTCATCAGTGTGATGCCCAGCCAGAATACGGAAGATTCAGCTCTTGCAATCTAAGCAGTCGGATCTCAGAGATGGTGGAATGACGATACGATCTTTATACAGGTTGACCCTATCTATGGTGTAGAGGTGCTCTCAGAATGGGTGGTACATTTTAATTGCATCTGGCATGTCGTGTCGATGTTCTGGGATGCCGTCTTCGATGGTAGAGGCAAGCAAGGTCATATTCGTGTCGCTGTTGGTGGCAATGTGAACCTTGTTCCAGTTGATTGATTGTAAGGAGTGTAGGGAGGAGATGGTGTCTATGCGGGTGAGGAGGTCGATTTAGGGGAGCGGCTGTTCGGATTGCGTAATGGCCTAGATATCGTCCTGCAGATGCATTTTGAGGGGGTGAGTGTCTCCTTTTGGGTGATGAGACATTGTGTTGGAGGCTTTGTTTCTTACACCTGGAATGTGGATCATTTAGAACCTGTAGCGTAATGTCTTATCCTTGAGGTTTCTTAGTCTGGAGTTGCTGATGTCCCCTAGGGATCGGTCACCAAACAGTTTGAGGAGTGGTTTGTGATCCACCGCGATGATCAGGTTCTCACATCCAAGGACAAAGTGCATCAGCCACAGCTAATGCTTCACCCTCAATGGGGGCGTAATTTGACTCTGCAGGATGTGTAAACCGGCTTCCTAACAGGGTGGTGTTCCAGCCTGTATTGCAGCATAGAGGGTTGATTGTTGGGCATTCGCAATGCTTTTGAAAAAGCCAGAAGCCGATGCCATTCTTTGACCAGTCCGTCGCAAGGCAGGTTTGTCTTGTCTTATCAAAGGTGCAAACACCTTTAGAGAGATCTTCTGAGATTACTCTCTTGGAGTCTTCAAACAGTGTGTTAAGGTGATCATCCCAGTGGAATGATGTGCTTAGTTTCAGTAGTTCACGAAAGGGTAGCATTTTGTTGGTCATGCTGAAGGTGTACGAGATCTGGTTGACCAGTCTGAACCAAGAGCGAATATCTGTGATGTTCTTGGGAGTGGGAAATTCCTCGATGGCCTGAAGATATTTTCTGCATGGGCGAACACTGTTTGTGGTGATCTCAAATCCGCTGAAGTCTACTGTGTCCATGCTGAACCTGAATTTGTCAGGGTTCAATGTGATGCCTACCGCAGGTGTCTAGCCACTGTATTGCTTGGTGAAAGCTGTGACGTAGGTTGTCTGCCCAGAGGAGGGTGTCATCTAATATGCATTTTGTTTTGTCGGGAATGGTGGACACAATTTCATCATACCACCTGGAGTAGCCATCTCCTGAGGTGATGTATCCTTGTGGGGTGATGCAGTACCTATACCTGCCCCATGGGTTGATGAAGGTGGTGTAGTGGCGATCCTCCTGGCGATTGGGACACTATGATAACCATTGCAGGCGTCGAAGACCGTCTTCTTTGTGTTGGGCGGTATCGATCTGGTTTGGTGGAAGGGAGATTGAGTATGGTGGGTCTCCCTGGTGGCATGGGTTTTAAGAGGTTGGAAGTCGATCGTCCTGCATGGCTTGCCATTTTTCTTTGCACATATAACCATCCGGTGCCACCATGTAACAGGTTCACCAATGGGGACTGGTTCAATGACTCCTAGGCGGACATCTCTGTCGTGGTTGCCTTAACTTCTTCTTGCCAGTGGATTGGCACGGGTATTGCGGAGTGTTATGCGGTGGGTTTGGCATTGGGGGTGATCATTAACTTCATGGGTGGACCTTCATCGGTAGTGGCTGATGCTCACATGTGTTGAAAGTGCTATAGCTATAGTATTGTGCCAGGTACTTCTCGAGTTGCTCACGGTTTTCCTCGGTGGCTGGGACTGGCAGTTCCCTGTGGCATGGTGGGGGTGAGGTGAGTTGTGGGCAGTCACAATCTAATGTTAGTTGGGAGTTGACGTTGGAGACAGTATTGCATTGTGTGGTGACCGTAGCATTTGTGGAGTGTTGGTCTGGGGGTATTTCGCCTATTGTAGGGAACCCATCAGTGATCATCCCTAACACTGTGCATGCCTCTTCACTGAGGAATAGCCTGTCGGGTGTGTCGGTGACATAGGTGAACTGGCGGGTCTCAATGACATTGCCTGCCTTGTCTAGTCCAGAGAATCGCAATATAGCTGCTCTAAAGTTGTTGATATTGTTATCGTTCGCTGCGTGCATCTTCATCCTGATCGGTATCAGGTTGCATTTGTGGAGGCCAAGTTTACAGACAACATTGATGCCCACTAAGCAGCTCTGACATCCGGTGTCAGCCATGGCGTGAACAGTAACGGTCTGTCGATTGGCATGAAGGGTGAAGCCGAATTGTGCGTAGTCTTCGCATTGAACTCTCATGTGTAACTTGATGTGTGGCTGAGGTTGGGATGGCTGTTTCACCCATGTACCAGTCAATTTGTTATATGGGTGGTGGTCCAGGATGACACCCTTTTTCCTCGATGTGTGGTGATGGTGCACAGGAAGTCAAAAATGGCACCTTCATGGGCATCCAGCTCTGGGGCACTTCACTGCTGGCATTTTCAGAAAACAGGACAGGTAGTAAAAATTACTCTAGTAATCAGTTATGTACACATAGATGATAGGGACAACTCCCACTTACAACATGTACTACAGCTTATATAAGGAATGTGTACAGAACTGAGCATGCATGGTAAGGGATATCAGTTAAATAGGTTATAAATTGTTATTATCCTCTTCCCATTCATATTTTTATGGGTGAATATATGGTGTATAGATAGATCATAGACACATGCATGGTTTCCAACCTATTCCCACCATCAGCTACTTGGCAACAGTGAACTCCAAATATACTGAATGCAAGCAAGTGGCCTGCGAAGGTGTTGTGTACTGGAGAGAGAGAGAGACAAAAGGGGGAAAATAACAACAATAAAATGGTAACGAAATCTAGGCACCGACTGATGAGCAAAGGTGCTATGGAGAGGGTTACAAATTAGCAAAAAAAACAATTAAGGCCAGCGTTGAATTTTTTGACAATATTTTTTGGGGGGGCTTATATCCTTTCTAAACATCTGTACAAACTGTCTTTCAAATTTGAAAACATTTGGATGCACAAGTCTCTAGTTATGGTGGATTTTATCCAGGCTCTCACTTACATTCAAAGTACTTACAAAGTAGTCTAGTGGTGGCCCAATATAGTAGTAGCCCAACTTCAATAGCGATTTCTCAGAAACATGTTTTTTTGACGGTCAAGACAGATATCTCAAGGAAAAATTTATGTATACCTGCTTCATTATATATCATTTTGTAGCTCTATCTTTGCTCTACGATTGTAGCGCGGAGTTTTTCAATTTGGAAGTGCTAGTCCAATTATATAGTCATGTGTATATACCCTAATATGCCCATATTATAGTTGACCTTGTCATGAAAACTCCGTTAGTGTTGAGGTTAATTTTTTTTGCTGGAATCAAGCTTTAGTGGTTCCTCTACTACATCCATAAAAGGGAAGTGTGTATAGGGCATATCTTAGGAGAGGGATATTTTATTGTAACTCTGGTCAGAATTTTTTCAAACCTCTATACTTTACTGAAACTTCTTATAAAGCACATCATTAGAAAGCTCATGCAGAGAGCTGTATTCTGGTACCAAAATAAAATGTAGGGGAAGAAGGACAACACAGTTATGGACGTTTACATAAACTATGATAAAATGGGCAACGCTGGCCTTAAGGATAAATCCAGGTATTGTTTGGTTGCATTGCTCAATTCATAGTTCCAACCCAAGCATAGACTACTATTGCATGCTGATCTGTAAATTTTGAGGTCAAATTGTATTGCTTGGATGCGATATGGAGAAGTAGCTGAAAATTTATGTGTTCCATACAGATTCTAAACTGGTACAATATTTTGTATGAGAACCAGCTCAGATATTCTAAAGATTTATCCCTAGCCCTAGCTCCAGCCCTAGCCCTAGCCCTGGCCCTAGCCCTAACTGCGATGAAAATTTCCAGTTTAGCAAACCATCAATAACCAGTGCATATGATGAATTGAGTGATTATGTCAGAATTACACTTCACCATCCCTTCCTGTCAGCTACTAAACCTTGCAGCCCAAACTCACTGGCCTGTGCAGACAAGTTTTCTTTTCTCTAACTAGCTCCTAATCTGCTGCATTCTTTCTCTTCACTATGACGACCATTCCCGGTGTACATACACAAGCTTTATTTAATGCCGGTTACCTGGGCATTTTTTATAGGTAAACATTCAGTGACTACATAAATACATAGCCGTGTGCAGCAATACCATCAATTCACAACCGCGTGCTCGCTTTGCTCTTGTCTAACGAATTCTAGGCATTGAGGAGCGAGCTAAGAAAAAGAAATAAGCTAGAGCATCTTCATGAACCAAGTAACAAAGTCCATCTTCCTTTCATGTGGGTCATACAGCCCATTCTCACCTGCCTGTGCAGCAGATTTTATTATTATTTTTTGTGGGCTATGGGGGAAGGTGGTTTTGGAGCACTTGCAGGGGGTTATTAAGGATGGGTTATTAGGAAGGGGTTAGTAGGGAGGGGTTATTAGGGAGGGTTATTAGAGGGGTTATTAGGGAGGGGTTATTAGGGAGGGGTTAGTAGGGAGGGGTTATTAGGGAGGGTTATTAGATGGGTTAGTAGGGAGGGGTTATTAGGGAGGGGTTAGTAGGGAGGGGTTAGTAGGGAGGGGTTATTAGGGAGGGGTTAGTAGGGAGGGGTTATTAGGGAGGGGTTATTAGGGAGGGGTTATTAGGGAGGGGTTAGTAGGGAGGGGTTATTAGGGAGGGTTTTTATTAGGGAGGGTTTAGTAGGGAGGGGTTAGTAGGGAGGGGTTATTAGGGAGGGGTTATTAGGGAGGGGTTATTAGGGAGGGGTTAGTAGGGAGGGGTTAGTAGGGAGGGAGGGTTATTAGGGAGGGGTTAGTAGGGAGGGGTTATTAGGGAGGGGTTAGTAGGGAGGGGTTAGTAGGGAGGGGTTATTAGGGAGGGGTTATTAGGGAGGGGTTATTAGGGAGGGGTTAGTAGGGAGGGGTTAGTAGGGAGGTGTTATTAGGGAGGGAGGGGTTACTAGGGAGGGATTATTAGGAAGGGGTCATTAGGGAGTGGTTATTAGGGAGGGGTTATTAGAGAGGGGTTATTAGGGAGGGGTTATTAGGGAGGGGTTAGTAGGGAGATGTTATTAGGGAGGGATTAGTAGGGAGGGTTTATTAGGGAGGGATTATCAGGAAGGGGTTATTTGGGAGTGGTTATTAGGGAGGGGATATTAGGATTTGGGTTAGTTGTTTGTTACTTTTCTGGCTGACTTCCTCCTGCCTCTCTGATAAAGGGAGACGTTAGCAACCGTGCAAGCCTGTTCTCACTCATGCAGTGCAGCCAGGCCAGTCTAGCTTCGAGCCTGCTGCCGGGAATTCTCTCAATCGTTCTCTTCATTATGACAACTGTTCTCAATTTACACAAGCCTGAATATAGCTACAAGGCAGACGGTGACTCATTCGTACTTTTTATGGTGAGAATGTACAGGAAACACACATAGGTAGATACATTCGTAGAAAGGTTGCTACGCCATGCACTGCAATACCAAGTTTTCCACCCAATTTCCCACGAGGGCTCGCTTTGCTTGCCAATAATGGGCAGATCCCTAGAAAAGACCTGGAAATTGTCAGTGACTTGCTGGAAATTATTCAATCCACTACTCTGATCTCAATATTGGTCATGCCCTGCTACATGGGACACCCCTACAAGTCAATGGCAGGTCCCATATTGAGCAGACAGACAGGAAACCAATGTCTAGTCTGGAGAACGAATCTCCTTGGTACTCGGTGGGAAACAGGAAAGCTGGCATCTTAGCTTCTGTCCCAAGTTTGGAAATGAAATTTACCTTATAATAACTTTTTTCCCTTTCATGAGTACTGCTCATTCTTTTTTCTACTTATGGCATGACTCAACAAGAAAATGGCTGCTTAAAGCCCTAGCCCTAGCCCCTAGCCCTAGCCCTATCCCTTAACACTTGGTATGAGCTAAGCAAGCAATGCCCATGATCAATTTCTGATAGGTAAGAATTGTTTTATGCATGAAAAAGGCTATAAGTGGTATAGCAACTTCTTGAACAGAAGGAGATATAGTCAAGATCACAGTTATAGGCTACACAGGACCAAAGTAAAATAGATGCTTAACAAAAAAGTAAGTGCTTAATATAAATACTGCCTTTGTAGCAACATGTAAATGTAGTTAAAAAAATACCATTTTTCATTGAATGGTCTGCACACAAACTATTCATTTTAACAAAGCTAGAGCCTGCATGTACTGTACGAGGGTGCGTGATAATCGAGGGAGGACCGCATTCCACTGAGCACAAGCGCACATGGCAAGTGAAAAAGGAATGCACATCCTCCCACAGATAGAATAGCACGTGCACAATTTGTTGGGTGTAAAGATTAGTGTGCGTGCAATAAAGTGCAAGCTATTCCATGAGACTGAGCTTAGGAGTGATTTATTGAATAATAATAATAAATAAATAAATAAAAATAAAAATAAATAAATAAATAATGTAATTATGGTGGTCCTGGCTTCAAGTTCAGGCTCTTTAGAGTAGCTTCCCAGCAACCAGGCAAGTCCATTCCACAGTCTCCATTGAAGTGATCAAGGGTGCGAAGAGATCAAGGAAATATTCTGATGCATTACTTCTAATTACAGTCTGACTACATGACCTGATGCTGGTTTTGCCTGTAAAGCTATTCCTCCTGATTGTGACTTGTTACAAATTGTCTAGTACTACATTTGGCAATGATAAAAATGGCAACACATGAAACCAAAGTGAATCAGAGGGAGGACACAAAGACTTGCTTTCCTATAGAATGTCTCCAGCGATTCTTTCCTGCAAATGATATTATGTCAGAGAACCAACGAAGTGCAGTCCTCCTGAGTTATGTGACCCTTGAACCTTAACCTCTCAACTCCACTGGCAATTCTATTTCAACTCGTGGATTTGGAAACAAGCAGAAACAGTGCCAAACTTTGTGGCAGAGTTCAAGAAACTGTGAGGACATTGCTGTTTTAGAGAGACTCCCAATAACATGCTGTGGGATAGATCTGCCTGTATCAATCAGAGGCACATTTGATGGTGTATTTTTAACCTAGATTACAAAAGTCCACTGAAATTAGCCCAAGCTACCCAAGCTTCTGATCAGAACTAGGAAGCAACTAAGTCTGAAAAGGTTCATGCTTGGAAGGAACAGTTCTCCCCAGAAGAGACTCTTCCAGGTTTCCTAGAACACAGCCATGAATTTAACATTGTGGAGGGCATCAGTCATCTGACTTTTGTTTGTAAGATGTTTCCTGCTTCAGTTGTAGGAAACAGAGCCGCATTGCTAAAGCAATGTAAGTCCCTTAGCCACCAAGAGGATACACCAGTTACAGAGGATAGGCAACCCATGTACCTGGCACTGAGTACACACTATTAAATGAAAGCTACCAACCAATGTCAATTTCAGCTTGTGGAACAAAACTACGAATGCAGGTAGACAAAAGTGATCTTGAACCACAAAACCTATGAGGAGGTTTGGCACAGGAAAAGGCCAACACTTAACACCACATCAGCCCATCTAAAATTACAGTGAGGTTGATGTTGAAGTTGACCTCCAACAACTAAGTAAACCAGCTGAGCTTACTTATGGTGGATGCCATGGGCCAAACCTCCTAGGTCAGGACTAATTGAAGGGAATTCTGGACCGGGCACGGCTAAATCAGGTGTACTCTTCTAGTGATTTACACAATGTTTTAGGAAGACATTCATCCTGTTTAACAATGAACTTGAATGTGTAAGGTGTTTGGGGCTAAGATTTACATTGATACAAAAGCCTACCCCAAGTTCTACAGGCTTAGGCATGTATTTTTTTGCACTATGTAAGATGAATCAGAAGCTCGATTGACTAGGGAGAGATTGAACTTTGTCAGATTCTCAGATTCCATTGATATGGTGGTTATGCGACTATATGCATCTGCAGAGAACACAAGGGGAGACTAAATCAAGCATCATTGTTGGAATTCTGTCCTCCACTGTCTAATGATGACCTTCTAGCTTGCTTCTCAAGAGACACATTATATTTTTAAGCTGGACCTGCCTCATGCCTACGTGCAGATTCCTTTAGATACAGAATCAGGGAAGCTAACCACAATATCTAAAAAGGTCTACTCTCTTACAACTGCCTACGATTTGGAGTGCCAGCCATACAAACAACCTTATAGAGGATTATTGGGAAAATCCTACAAGGAATGCCTCATATATGTATCAACCTGGGTGACATATTAGTGACCATACTCATCTACTACGCACATTATAATGCTTTGTCAGCCCAAAAAAACAACTGCTGACAAAATCTTTAAACACATGTAAGTAGAGGGGCTACAGTTTGATCATCTTGTCTAAATAGCTAGCAGCTATTTACTAGTGCTGTGGTAGGTGCCCCAAAGATACTAATCAATCAGAAATTGACAGTTCTCTTCAGATGTGAAGTTATGACAATATGTATATTATTTAGAAATCACATGATTCTTTTCTCATTCCTCTTACCATTTAAGATGCTTCAAGTTGAATAGAGAGAGAGTATTTTTAAAATTTATTTGGAGTGGCAGGCTTGTAGAATGAGAGAGAGATCTGAGTCTGCAGGGCTGATGGAGCGAGAGAGCGCAGGACTGTGAGAAATGAATAGTGGCCAGTGGAGCCGATCATAGCAAAATGCAGTGTGTACATGCTTGCCTGAATCTACATTTTTCAGTGGTGGAACTTGCAATCATTGACCTGGTAGTTGCCAATCACATCATGGCACACACATTTGATGACTCAGAGAGGTTCTTGAGTGTTCTTAATGGAGTCGAATGCATTGAGGTTATCCTTATACACTGACATTACTTTCCAAAAAAAATTGTTTAAAGGATCTTGACATAGATGGTTGTTCAAGAGGACTGATATTCTCTGCCAACTCAGCAAAGGATTTGAATGTATAACAAGCAAGGTTAGCCATCACAGGATCATGCAGTTCTCCCTAAAGAGATAAAACATCAAATGAATGACTTTTTCAATAATTGACTTGAATTTATTCAGTTGATGCTTCAGCTCGATGCCCTAGCTTTCATCTAACCTTCGTCAAGAATAATCTAGCCTTCCTGATGAAGGTTAGAGAATTGACCTGAAATATCAGTGGAGTAAGATTATCGAGAAAATCAGTGTATCAAAATCAATGTTGACAGTGTATTTCCTTGTATATAGAGGAGTGGTAAATCCAAAAGATACTTTACTTTTCACTTTGAAAGGCACCCAGAGATAGAATGGGGAATATTCTTGTGCTTAAAACTTCCTTTAGCAAAACCTCAGCTCTAACAGAAACTTCCTCTCCAAATTTAAATGGTCCACTCTTTGTTCTGTTCATGTTACAGGTACAACAAATTTGTGACCGCTATAGCTCAATGGAAATGCATCATAGAATCAGAATGGGTCACATTCTTGTGCTACAAACTAGCTCTAGCCAAAACTAAGCCTCAAGAGAAACTTCCTATTCATATTAAAGTGGTCAACTGTTCATTTTACTGGTACAAGAATTTGTGACTCCCAATTACCAACCAAGTTGAGTTTCTTGGAGCTACTGTACTAGCTAATTTTGTACACTAATAATAAGTGCTGCCCTCAGGTTGGTCCCTCTACTTTAGCTCATGTAACTTGGGTATAGTTGTACATATGGAAAATGTTTTAGTATCACAAGAGAGCAAACAGAGAGACCTATCTTTTGAGCTATATATTAAGTCCATTCCATGAAGTGTGCACAATCTATGGAGCTAAAAAGTGGTAACCACACGTTTTTAGCACCTACTAGTCCATGGTCATGTCTCCTCTGTGACTCTGGATATATTAATCTGCTAAACAACATTTTTCATAAGGAGAATTGTAGAAAATCGAAGTTACTACAGGCTTTAAGAACTTGTATTTTTCTTGTCTATTCAATGCAAACAAGAACATAATGTTGGAAAGTGTTGTTAGTACTGAGCTTGCCATTAAAAAGAACTAGCTGCAGGCCCCACATTTCCCTGACTGAACAGTTGGCAAAGTCTACTTCATGTAGGAGAGCTTGAGCACAAGTTGAAGTAAAGGGGTGTTACAGCAGCTGTTGTAGCATCTATGTGCTTCACCACTTCTTGAGCTTCACTACAGGAAACAGACTAGGCTTACACCAATGTAGAGATACTCCAGCAACATCTTCATCTCTTTGACAAACCAGTCAACTCCCACCTGACAATGAACTCCACAAGCTCATGGAGGTAGTTCCTTGTACACAGATGTGCTAATATAGTTTTCCAACAAAGTCTCGATGCTATTGTTCCAGACCCTTCCCCACCAGGTACAAACAGGGCCTAGCCTGGAATCTGATTCCCAGTGCGGTGAACCTGTTCATATGTAGCCACATCAGCATTAAAAAATCTCTGTCTTGTAGCCTCACTTACTTAGCATTCCAGTGCCTCAATTAACTTGTCTAGCTTTGAATCACTGCTGTCTCCCAACATGTCAATCATGTAATGGATTTCCTTCATGTGTGACAGGTACAATTTGACTGTTTGCTACTACAAACACAATCGTTGCACAGACACACCCCTCCAACATCGGAGATTAGTATCTTTGTTTAGTGCCACCACAAACTATAAGAAAATTGGCACTTAATTGTGAACAGGCACTTCCTGAACAATTAATACAGACTCATTCTTTCATCAACCAAAATTAAATGAACTGGTATATAGCACCAATTCTAGCCTAAACATTTTGTGCACTTCACTGTAATGCTATTGTGCATGAACATAACCGATGCTGTGACAGCTAGTGACCCCAACACTTGACAGTGACATATATACCATGGGTGAGGAGGCCTGAACAGCTTGTTGTGCACCAAACATTGACCAAAGTTTGCATAGTGTGTAGTCCTAATGTACATACATACATGCTGAACTTGTATAAGACTATTTATATGATATCTTCAATATTGTAATCACTTTCTCAATGACCGTTTATCTAGAGTAACTAGCCAAATTATTGATCATTGAAAAATTTCAATGACCTTCTCCAACTTGAAATTGTATTCTCTCGACATTTCGACTAGATGCTCTAGCTCTTCATCAGGAATAATGAGGATTGATTATATTCTAGTACTGTGTGATCTGGGAGTTTGTTGAAAATTTTAACATTTTTCACTGTTAGCATTATTATGATCTGCGAATATTTCCCCCTGCGAACAACCATGCAGTTCATCACCAATTATGTATATTAAATATCCTGTTATATTGGGACATATTATGCGGAACAATTTTTTTAATGTGAGAGAATGTGGCTCATTACTACATGCTTTGATGTAATAATTGTTCGCAACGGTTCAGGCATGACTCAGTGTAACACTTTGGAAAATGGCTCTAATGTATAATGTATACTATTGTTTAGTAGTCTTAACTTTAAGTGTGATTCAACGTTACATGTTACAGTTCAAGTCTGACAATATTCACATGTGTAACTCAGCATTACACATTCTTACATGCTCTGACACATTTGTTTCATGAGTCTTTATATATATGTGACTTAATGTTACTAGTTGTTGTACTCTAACAATCAAATTGTTTGAAGTCTTAGACTAAGTTACAAGTGAATCAAAGTTATTGGCATAACCTACTAACATGTAAAGCAGTTCAGAAGTGTTATACTTATTGAATATTTGTATTGTAACTTCATTAACAAGAATTCAATGAACAATTGTCTAAAGTTTGTTAAATGCAACTGCCAAGTGTTAAGGTTTGAGCCAAATATTGGGCAAAAAAATGTCTGGCGGGGGGTTTGATTTTGTGAGCCGGTGTAAGAATGTTCATGCTGGGTCTTGCTGGTTGGATACTCACTCTATTTACAATACTACTAGTAGAGTAACTATTTTTTATTGTGACGTGCAAACCTGACAGTGGTCGTCAGATGCTCCTCCCCTCCCACCCAAACAAACAAATATGTGTAATGCAAGACAAGTTCTATGACAACATGCATACCAGAAAGATGAGCCACTTCTTCACGACCGAGCAACCCTAGTGTGACACCATCACAATGACATAATACTGAGCAACCCTAGTATGACACCATCACAATGACATAATACTGAGCAACCCTAGTATGACACCATCACAATGACATAATACTGAGCAACCCTAGTATGACACCATCACAATGACATAGCACCCTAGTATGACACCATCACAATGACATAACACTGAGCAAACCTAGTATGACACCATCACAATGACATAGCAACCCTAGTATGACACCATCACAATGACATAATACTGAGCAACCCTAGTATGACACCATCACAATGACATAATACTCAGCAACTGTAGTATGACACCATCACAATGACATAATACCGAGCAACCCTAGTATGACACCATCACAATGACATAACACTGAGCAACCCTAGTATGACACCATCACAATGACATAATACTGAGCAACCCTAGTATGACACCATCACAATGACATAATACTCAGCAACTGTAGTATGACACCATCACAATGACATAATACCGAGCAACCCTAGTATGACACAATCACAATGACATAATACTGAGCAACCCTAGTATGACACCATTACAATGACATAATACTGAGCAGCCCTAGTATGACACCATCACAATGAGACACAATATTGAGCAACCCTAGTATGACACCATCACAATGACATAATACTGAGCAATCCTAGTACGACAACATCACAATGACATAATAATCAGCAACCTTAGTATGACACCATCACAATGACATAATACTGATGCCTTACCTCAACATGTCTCCATGTAGTGGCAGCTGCATCACATTTGTGACGGCGGTTATTATAGCCTACCAAATGTGGCGGTAAAATTGATTACCTCTGTTATTTCTCAGGGCCATTTATCTCACCTATAAGATGGTTTCAAAGTTCTGTTCAAAGAGGAAGCAGACAGTGCCAGTCAAAGAGACAAACACTTCCATTTATGCTGAATTTAAGGTATACGAAAGTAAACTTATTATTTTGTGGATGGCTAAGTGTGTTAGGGTTAAGTGTAGAGAGGAGTTATTAGTGTGTTAAGATTGAGTGTGTTTAATTGATGTGTGAAGTAGAGTGAAGTGTGTAAAGTGAAAGGTTAAGTGTGGATCTGTTAAGAATGCTAAATTTAAGCACAGGGATGAAGTGAGACTTTTAAGTGTGTGTTGAATGTGTGAGGTTAAGTGTGGATGGTTAAGGGTGTTTTGAAAATAGCATGAAGTGTTTTGAATGTGTTAGCATTAAGCGTGTTAATGTTAAGTGTGTTAAGGTAATGTTGCCCCTTTGTCTTCTTCTCGTCTCAAACACTACTCCCTTTCTTCTCCTCACCTCCTCCATCCTCTTTGCATGCTCCATTTATCCTCCCCCCCCCCCACTCACTCTTCCCCTAAATCTTCTTTAACTGCAACCTTTGGCATGCTCGTTAGGTACCAACTGTAGTTTGGTTTGTGGAGACTGTGGCTCTCTTCAGCTTGACATTCATTATTGCCACTTATATCAACGATGTAAGTGAATCTATTTTCACTGTTGCTTTATACTGTTGTTTTTCATAGTATATTTTAGAAGGGTGATTTCAGTGACGTCATAAGATGTACAAAATATTTATCTTGTAATCAGCTCAAATGCCAACATTTCAATCAAGTGTTTTGGTGCTAGCCTTCGAAACGTTGGCATAAAAAAGAAACAATTTGGACTGATTTGCTTCTGAGTAGATGCTCTAGCCATCAATAGGAAAAATGAGATGCCAAGACCCACGTAAAGTTGATGCTATACCACATGATGATGTGCATGATAGGATGTGGCAGCAATGAAGGGGGGTAGGAAGGGGGAGGAGGAGGAGGAGGAGGAGGAGATAATATGCAGACATGAAATAAGTAATATTACTAGTACTACATGTACTACAAACAAAATACAAACACACCGTAAATGATTGATTTGTTAATGGTGGCTGTGGCTTGAAGTTCAGGCTCTTGGGAGTGGCCACCCAGCAGCCCATTGCAATCTCTATAGAACTGCTCACACACCTGTGCTAGGCTAATGTGCCTAGCAATTCCGTCTATCTCCTGGCCTGGGCTAAGATGGTGGGCTCTGCGAAAGACACGATCAATGAAGTAGAACTTTTTAATGGTGTACACAACAATATTAAAAAAGTAGTAAAATTACAAAATAACTAGTAATAAGCCATCTCTTAATCTGATTTTTAATTAAAAAAACAACCCATACAGTTTGCTTCGATTTATAATTGATAAATAATAGTTGTATAATGTGCAATTGTAAATTTAAAAAATTGGGGAGGGGGGGGAGGGGGCGACTAAACTTTATTTTTTTGTTCCTAAAGTTTACAATAGCAATAATAACCAAGGAAGCTGAGATGGCCCCAGGGTGCCCAAAACTGCTGCAGCATTCCCCCTCTGTACCGCCACAGACAGATATTGAAGGAGGTACCTCCTGGAGGTGAAATCTCTGGTAGATGCATGAACTTCCTTCCCAATTCCTTCACAAAAGATTGTGCTTCAGGCCCCAATGCACCAGATGTCTCCACCGCAAAGGGAACAAAGAAATGGCTGCTCTCGAGGTGTGCGTATTTGATCTTCTTCAATTCCTCTGCATGGTTAGCCACTAATCCGGCTCCACTGGTAGCCCTGGCAATGTATGATGATGCAAATGTATCAAGGCAAGTAGCATCCCATACCAATACCTTGCCCATGTTCCAAGGCACCATAAATCACGCTATCCGGTCTTTTTCCATCTGAGTGGAAGGTTCCAGTCTAAAGGAAATCCCAATAGATGATAGTGACCTATGAATGGCATCGATGATTGATGCATGTGTAGGATGACGACCATCACTGAAATGCCAGCTTAGACCATGTCTGGCCAAGCAATCCACACTAGCACCGCCCAAAGTGATTGCATGGGTGTGGCTGAGAAAGAGGGTGTTCCCAAATGAAGGCCCACTGAAATGTGCACCGAAACATCGTCCATGCAAAGACCCAGAGATGGAATTGGGAGAGCACTCCACCATGCACCTGCTTCAGGACACAAAATAGCCAGAAGTCTTGCATGAAACAGCTCATTCATGCACCTGCTTCAGGACACAAAATAGCCAGAAGTCTTGCATGAAACACCTCATTCCTGGCACCCTAAAAAAACATCCACCATAGCACGCATTTTGTATGCATCCCATGTGTTCTGCTGACAGGATGCCTCGGTGGATGGGTCTGGAGAAGGGAAGTCATGGCCTTGCTTCCAAATGGATAGAGCATTGTAATATTTTAGTCAATGCTAACTAAAGACTAAATAACTTAGGTAATAAATGCTGGAATTATAATTTTTTTTAAAGTTAAGGATGTATAATTGAATCTCACTCAGGTCAGTAAAGTATGGAACTTCTTGGGATCAATGGCAGGAGTCTTAGTCCTCTACGTCTACCCGGCTGCATTCTACCTTCGGCTGCGCTACATCCTCAACAGGAAGAGAGCACAGACCTCCGGGATTGGTATGTGGGCAATGTATGATGGCTGGGACATGTTGAAGGAAGGAGTGGCGTGGGTGATATTTGGGATTGGCTTGGTTCTGCTGGTCGTGCAGAACTACCAGGCCATAGACGCAGTGGTCAACACGGAGTCTGCTCCCAGCAATGGAACCAATGCCAACATTGGATTCTGCCACCTAGTGTGCAAGGAGATAAATATTACCAACGCTAGCTCGTAGATCTACAAGGTGGAGTGATCCCAAGATTTTCAGTTCATCTTTGGTGGCCATTTTGTTTTGATTGTTGCTGTGGTAACCACAATTGTATTTAGACGTGTATTTTCCTACCATAGTTGTGTATATATTATATATTTACAATACTACTCCTACTATTACTACTACAATTAATGGTGATGATGATGATGATGATGATAATAATTTTTTGGTGATGGAAACAAATTGAAATGAAATAAACACAATACGAATGACTTTTTCAATAATCAACTTGAAATTTACCTTCTCGTCATTTCGACTGGATGCTCTAGCCTTCATTTATTCCCTCCAGTTTATGAATCTAGCTACAATTATCAGAGATGGTGTGTGGTTGTGACCAGTCAGCACCTAGTTAGGGTAGGAGGTGGAAGAAGAAGTGTTATACACTACTCCCCTACCAACAAAGCCGGCTCAACGCAGGATCATGTGCTTGGTCATGATAATGATATGTTTTTCAGTCTCATTAGCTAGTTAGGTTTACTCCCCGTGACATTATAGGTTCTCCTGAGGTGCCATTAGATGCTAGTGTATTACCCTCTACTCCCTGAAGCCCTCAGCAACATTCCTCTACTGGCTCCAGGATAAAGGTTAGCCTTGTGTCCCCATTGGGTGTTACGAGAGGATAATAATGAGCACGACTACTGTGTGGAAGATGACAAGGCAACCCGTTTGTCTTTAATAGCTGGACTGAATTCCTTTTTATGTTGCCCAAAATGCAAGTCCGTGAACATTGTGTACAAATAAGTAAAGACTTGGCAGGGTTTGTATGTAGCCCCGGCAGGGTTTGCATATAGCCCCAGCAGGGTTTGTATATAGCCTCAGCAGGGTTTGTATATAGCCCCAGTAGGGTTTCAGCAGGATTTACATATAGCCCTGGCAGGATTTGTATATAACTCCGGCAGGGTTTGCATATAGCCCATTTGTATATAGCCTTGGCAGGGTTTATATATAGCCCCAGCAGGGTTTGCATATAGCCCCAGCAGGATTTGTATATAACTCCGGCAGGGTTTGCATATAGCCCGTTTGTATATAGCCCCGGTAGGGTTTGTATATAGCTCTGGCAGGGTTTGCATATAGCCCTGGATGGTTAGTATACAGCTCTGGCAGGGTTTGCATATAGCCCTGGCAGGTTTGTATACAGCTCTGGTAGGGTTTGTGTATAGCCACAGCAGGGTTTGTATATAGCCCCGGAAGGGTTTGTATATAGCTCTGGCAGGTTTGTATATAGCCCCAGCAGGGTTTGTATATAGCTCTGGCAGGGTTTGAGTATAGTCCCAGCAGGGTTTACATATAGCCCCGGCAGGTTTCTATACAGCTCTGGCAGGGTTTCCATATAGTCCTGGCAGGTTTTTATTTTGTATACAGCTCTGTCAGGGTTTGTGTATAGCCCCAGCAGGGTTTGTATATAGCTCTGGCAGGTTTATATACAGCTCTGGCAGGGTTTGTGTATAGCCCAACAGGGTTTGTATATAGCCTCAGCAGGGTTTACATATAGCTCTGGCAGGTTTGTATTTTGTATACAGCTCTGTCAGGGTTTGTATATAGCCCCAGCAGGGTTTGTATATAGCTCCGGCAGGGTTTGCATATAGGCCAGGCAGGTTTGTATACAGCTCTGGCAGGGTTTGTGTATGGGTTTGTATATAGCCCCAACAGGGTTTGTATATAGCTCAGGCAGGGTTTGTGTGTAGCCCCAGCAGGTTTGTATATAGCGCTAGCAGGGTTTGTATATAGTCCCATACTTTGAATGGAGTTCGAGTAAGTTCGAGTAAGTTCACTTCTAAAGTATCATTATCTTACAAGTCCAGGTCCCTTCAGCTCAACCATGTTTCAGTTTTTGCAGCTAAATGCGTTGGTGCAACACACTATACCAGCTTGAGTGCTTCTGTGCTTCAATGAATCTGCCTCCTCCGGTTTCAGTAAAACGTTATTCTGACCACACAAAGGTTTTCGAAGAAGCTTGCACACTTGAAGTAGGTAAAGTAAACGGGGAAGTACATTCAAGATATTAATGGGTCTCTGTGTATGATAATGATGTGGATATTATTACTGTTAGTTGTGATGGAGCTTGGCAGAGGTGTGGGTTTTCTTCTCTGCTTGGGGCGGTTTTTGTAATAGACTATAATACTGCACTTGAGTTAGACTACATTGTAACGTCTAAATTCTGTGATGCATGTAGGTATAGCGAACCCTGTGACTTATGAGTGAAGAGTTTCAGGATTGGGAAAAGGAGCATGATGGACAATGTAGAAGTAATTTTGAGGGAAGTGCAGGTTCAAAGGAACCTAGTGGGACATTGGAATTGTTTTCTAGGTCTATGGACTGCAAAAGTACGATACATCAAGTATTTTTGTGATGGGGACAGCAAAACACATGGTTTGTTATGAAGCAGAAACCTTATGGGTTGTCAAAGTTAGTGTAAAAATTGAACTTTATAGGACGTGTATAAAGCGTACGGGAACAACCATATTACGTCACCTCAAGGATCAAATATCTGAGTGAAAAATTATTGGAGAAAAGAACAGGCTAACCAAGGTCCTGATAGGCACACTACACAGTTGTTATGGGGATTCCATTAGAAGGAACAATGGTGGAGATCAAAGGAATGATGGCAAGCGGTTCAGGCCTCCCTGTTGCATTTGAACTCCACGGATATTTTGGTCCTAAAGCCTCAGATTCTAGGTGCAAGTATGAGAAGGCCATTGCCAACAAAGTACCATACACCCATAAGCAAGCCCCAGTTCCCTCGGCCATTGTTGAAGTGCTAACCTGTAAAGGGCTAGGATCCCGGTCGCGTTTCCTAGAGGTTATCCCCAAAATGCGAATGAGTCGCTTCTCAGCATTGGTGTGGAAGGTATGCCAAAAATAATTGTTTCAAGGTAGCGTGTTCGTTCTTTTAATAGTGCTTGAGCTGGTGTGTGTGTGAGCAATTATGCTTACCACTCTCCATTCATGTCTAAGGACCAAAGACAGATTTTGTAAGACGAGTGAACATGGGGGGGGGAACCACATCGATTGGCTCGGAGGAAGAGGAAGGGGGTTGAGTACGCTAATCAGGAGAATGAAACATGCATGGTTCTGGAGCATTCGATCTTCCTGCTAATGAGGCCGGTAATGAATCACCAGAGATAAAACAGACTAAATCCCCCACCCAAATGAGTCTAAAGTAACTGACATTCTCCTAAGCACAGCCTACTTTTCTTAGTGCGTTTAGTATTTTTGGTTTTGTTTTTATATAATGTTTTTAACAACGAAATTTGTTCTATTCCCGAAAAGCAGTTTTTGGGGGAATTAGAGCAGCAATATCTCTATTCTATTCACCAGAGCTGGGTCAAATTTTAGAATGCTCTCAATCCAACAATCATGTGTTTTATTTACTACTCAAAGTCCAATAGGAAGTCGTTGAGTTTACAAAACCACCTCAAACTTATATGATTTCTCTTACATGGAAACAAGTAGTAGATTCCTATACTAACAGATGTTGCGCTCAAAGGTAGTACATTCTTGATACTGAATATAGACCTATATGAAATCACTGCACAAAACGCAAACAAAGAAGCAAAATAAATTCACAATTCACCACATGTGCATCAATTAATAATTTTAATACTTTTGACACTCACTTCACATAGAGACGATCACAAGACTCTCTCTCTTTTTGATTAGACATGCTCCAAATTGAAATACAGCTATTAAATGGCTCAAATTAAAACTTACCTGACCCTCGCCGATTGCTACACTGGCCAGCTTATAAACTGGTGAAGCATTATTAAAGACTAGGAGAGTGTGTGGGTGTGCGGCTAAGTTAAGTTCCATTTTCTTTGGTAGGACATTTATCACGAGAAAAGAGCACCGACTCTTTTTTTATTTTTAAATACATTACATGGTGTTAAGCATGTTATCTGAAGCCTGCCTTATGGAGCAGGAGCTATGGTGGTCTGTTTAGCTTAAAACTTTACAGCCTTACTCATACATGCTGTGCATAGCTGTAAAAACATTTTGCAATCAAAATCAAATAATTCCTAAAATCAATTATACACCTTGAAGCCTGGTCATGAAGTTTTTTACAACTAAGGACAACATGGATAAGTGGGATTTCACTGGTTCCAAGCTGCTTCATATATATAAGGGAGTCTTCAAAACTCAGCTGTCATCAAGGCCAGATATTGTGGCTTGGTCATATCCTGTGATCACCTGCATATTAAATATAGGGAGTGCCATTTAGCACACTCCCTAATATCTCCCTCGCAATCTTTCAGTGTCAGTGTTGAGCTGTTTCACAAATCTAGTGAAGCTTTAGCAATAGTCTTTTCAGTGCTGGAAGCAGTGCTAAGTTGCCTGCCCATGCTAGTAATAGGCTCAGTACTAACAAATAGCCCACAGTATATCCTTCCAGACAACCTGTAATTACAGAGACCTCTTTTTCTTTTTTTTATACATATCTGACCTAGCAGTTAAATGAGTTTTTAGGTAGCATGCCAGCTGCTAAATTCGATAACATGTGTTTCTGTGGTGACATGAGGCATGATAAGTGAACACCATTCTTTTGACCAGAAAAACAATCAATGAAGTCTCAGTTGAGGGGTGTCGCTGGTTGTTTTTATTGTTACTAGCTTTCTAGGTATTTTTATCTAAAATTTCGTGGGATTGAAGACAGATGTGGAGTACATTGTCAAACTACATAAAAAAAGGATTGGTCAGTCACCGTAGCAACCAAAAATGGTGGCCAGAGTGCTATAACCTGTATAATTATATTATAGTTTAGGTATGAAATGACTATTTTAAGTATGCTATGATGTGCATAAATAACTTTATGACAATAAGTACATCTCAAACCATTAATTGGTTCACCACATTATCACCACATTATCAGTAATGTTTTGGACGTGTAGAACCAAATGTAAACTCCAATATTTAGTTTCACTGGATTGAACAATTGCATTAAGAACTGCTGCAAAAATCATATTCTGTCCCATCCAGCTATATACATATACCATAATTATT
>JAQNBH010000002.1:16588429-16605929 GCA_028752905.1 Cladorhizidae sp. MBARI D1340-BT2
TCTACTGACATTAGTCAGTTCTCTCTCCTCTACTGTTCTGCAGGCAGTTCTCTCTCCTACTGACTATGCAGCCAGTACTCTTTCCTCTACTGCTCTGCAGCCAGTTCTCTCTCCTCTATTGACTGCACAGTCAGTTCTCTCTCCTCTACTGCTCTGCAGCTAGTTCTCTCTCCTACTGACTATCTACTGACTATGCAGCCAGTTCTGTCTCCTCTACTGCTATGCAGCCATTCTCTCTCCTCTATTGACTGCACAGTCAGTTCTCTGTCCTCTACTGAGTATTAGTCAGTTCTCTCTCCTCTACTGACTGTGCAGGCAGTTCTCTCTCCTCTACTGACTATGCAGTCAGTTTTCTCTCCTCTACTGACTATGCAGCCAGTTCTCTCTCTTATGTTATCCACACATAGCTTTATTGGGAACTACATACAGTATGTACCAAAACATGAAGCTTTCCCTTAGCCTATGAACCCCTTGTTGCCCACTCTGGTTTTGGTGGCATTTTTTCTCTTCTTCTTCTTCTCCCCTTAACCATCACCCTATTTTACAGGTGTTTAATTTACTAAGATGTTATTATTCTTGTATACTTTAGTAATCTACGTGCGGACGAGGGATACTGGCGTTTCGAGTGTCACATAAGTGTGGTGTGCAGGGGCATATAGATGTCCTTCATCGGTAGAAACCCGAAAAAGAGAAATACCAATTCCCAATCTATAAGTTCTTCGTCTGAAGAGGCCATGTCCAAATGTCCAAAATGTGGAGAACCCGTTTACTTCGGTGAGTGAGGCAATATCTCTGTATTTCTCCAATATTTCTTCATAAGGGTTCTGATCTTTCCATCTAAATTAAGGGTGTTCCCTTTATATTCAGTGTGGGTGGGCCAAGACAATAATTTTGAGCTTAACAAACATTCTCTAACCCCCCCCCCCCCCCCCCCCCCCCCCCCCCCCTCCCCTCCCCCCCGCACACACACACACAGCAAAAAAAAAAAACGGGAGAAAACTACATGAAACATTCTTGGTTGGCATATTGAATTACAATGACCTTCTCTATACAATAGTCAACTTGAAATTGAATTCTCTCCATACTTCGGCTTGACTCTCTAGCCTTCATCATAATTGATATGAAGCATGACCAGTAATGGTTCCGCGGTTCAGGCATATTGGACTGTCATACATGTCGGTGAAATCCTTGGCTTGGTGAAGACCAAATATAACTGGTGATTCTAACAACACTCACATGGTAGAACATGTGTGAAACACCAAATGGCATGCCCAAAATGCCATACCACATTCTAAACAGGCAGGTGTCAGAGTAACCCTGTGAATTCAGAGATGCTCTGGTAGGGTAGCAGCTGGAGGCTGGAGGGGTAGCAGCTGGAGGGTTGAAGCTGGAGGGGTAGCAGCTGGAGGGGTAGCAGCTGGAGGGGTAGCAGCTGGAGGGGTAGCAGCTGGAGGGGTAGCAGCTGGAGGGGTAGCAGCTGGAGGGGTAGCAGCTGGAGGGGTAGCAGCTGGAGGGGTAGCAGCTGGAGGGGTAGCAGCTGGAGGGGTAACAGCTGGAGAGTGTGAACAAAATTATTGCCTGTCGCGACATACAAGCTGTGAGTACAAGCTCAAGCCCTCGGGGCGAATATATCTCCCCAGACCCCTCTTCTCTAACGACGTACTAAGTATGTCTAAGAGCGTTCCACACATATCAGGTCAACAACCCCCCCCCCCTCACCCATTCTTACTCCCTTAGCTGAAGATCTTGTCAGAACTCCCACCCCCTATCCCTAGAGTAGCACGCCCACTAACCTATGTACGTAGCAAGGTTTGTGCACATGTGTGCGTATGTATGTGTGTGTGTGTGGTGTGTGTGTTAGTTCTTGTTGGTGGTGGGAGAATTCTAACCCCTACAGTCATCTGGTCTTCACCATGCCAACGTAGCGTGATGCAGACTCCTTCCTGTCTAGCACAATCCTGCGCACAAGCAGTATGAATGTGTGTATGCATGCATTGGTATGCACTTGGTGATGTTGGAGCTACAATGTGTTGTTAGGGCTTTAATTCGGCTTGTGATTTAGTCTACTCGACTGACACTAAAGTGCCTGGACAGTATTACACTTGTAGAAGGATGTGTAGTCAACAGGTTTGCCTTGCACTTAGAAAGTGTAAACGTACACCAAGGCACACATACAAACATGACCACATACACACAGGCACACATACACACAGGCACACATACACACAGGCACACAGGCACACATACACACAGGCATACATGACCAGAGGCACACATACACAAGGCACACATATACAGGCACACATACACACAGGCACATACACACAGGCATACATGACCACATACACACAGGCACACATATACAGGCACACATACACACGGATACACATACACACAGGCACACATGTGCACATACACACAAGGGCACACATGTACGCATACATGTACACACAGGACAGGCACACATGCACACATAACACATGCACACATGACTACATACACACAGGCACACAACACAGGCACACATACACACAGGACCACATACACCATACACATGACCACATGCACACAGGACCACATACACACAGGCACACATACACACAGGCACACATACACACAGGCACACATGCACACAGGCACACATACACACAGGCAGACATACAAATAGGCACATACATGTATGACCACATACACACTGGCATACATGACCACATACACAGGCACACATACACACAAGTACACATACGCACTGGCATACATGACCACATACACACAGGACCATACACACAGGACCATGTACACACTGTACCCAGGCACACATACACACAGGCACAGATGAGAGATGAGAACATACATACATGTAGTACATACTCTTAATGCATGCACACATAACCAAGCTATCGTACAAGGTAGGGCTAGGATAGGGCTATGTATGTTAGAGCTAGCTAGGAAAGGCTAGAAAGAGCTTGGATAGGGCTAAGACTAAGATAAGGTTAGGACTAGGATGGATGTAAGCTACTGTAGGAAAGGCTATGGCTTGGATAAGGCTAAGACTAAGACTAGTTAGTAAGGCTAAAGTAAGGGTTGGTAAATCTCTGCACACGTCACTTGTATTTGTCGACATTGTGGACTTGCCCAGTTGCTAGATTGTAATATGCAATTGTTGCATTGTGTGCCACGGCAAAGGCTGGGATGTGCCCCCTTCTGCAAGCCTCGGCGTACTGTATGATACCATTACTCTACCTTACAGAGTTAGGAAGAACTCGACAACAAGGAGTTATGGCCTTCAAAGAACTGTTGTCTTGGCAGCGTATGTACCTGTTGTGGCTGTGTGCGTATTGTAGAGTCACCTTTCAGGCTGGGCCACTTTGTCTCCCGAGTGTCTAGACGTTGCTGGTCAGGGAGCTCCCTCTCGAGCCTGAGGAAATCTACGTGGAGCTGTTTGATGTTCTGCCACCTCTTGGAACGCTTCCTGCCACGCCCTTTACACTGCCATTGTTTGCAGTGGTGTTGGTGGCACCTTGCTCTCGGCATTCAGGGCAGGTGGTCTAGAGTTTCCCTTGCAATCTCTTTGATCTTTCTCCGGGTCGTTTGTCTGCCTTGTGTTGAATGTGACATGTGTGTTGTCTGTGTTGAGGTCACTGCCAACCTTCATGGATAAAATGGTTGCTGAATTTCTTGTGCTCAAGAACTGGACACCCACTGAGTGTTTTGTGTGCTGGTGGTGTGTGTGCTAGTGTTGTGTGTGCTAGTGTTGTGTGTGCTAGTGTTGTGTGTGCTGGTGTTGTGTGTGCTGGTGTTGTGTGTGCTAGTGTTGTGTGTGCTAGTGTTGTGTGTGCTAGTGTTGTGTGTGCTAGTGTTGTGTGTGCTAGTGTGTGTGTGCTGGTGTTGTGTGTGCTAGTGTTGTGTGTGCTAGTGTTGTGTGTGCTAGTGTTGTGTGTGAGTGTTGTGTGTGCTAGTGTTGTGTGTGCTAGTGTTGTGTGTGCTAGTGTTGTGTGTGCTAGTGTTGTGTGTGCTAGTGTTGTGAGTGCTAGTGTTGTGTGTGCTAGTGTTGTGTGTGCTAGTGTTGTGTGTGCTAGTGTTGTGTGTGCTAGTGTTGTGTGTGTTGTGTGTGTGCTAGTGTTGTGTGTGCTAGTGTTGTGTGTGCTAGTGTTGTGTGTGCTAGTGTTGTGTGTGAGTGTTGTGTGTGTGAGTGTTGTGTGTGCTAGTGTTGTGTGTGCTAGTGTTGTGTGTGCTAGTGTTGTGTGTGTGAGTGTTGTGTGTGCTAGTGTTGTGTGTGTGAGTGTTGTGTGTGCTAGTGTTGTGTGTGCTAGTGTTGTGTGTGCTAGTGTTGTGTGTGCTAGTGTTGTGTGTGCTGGTGTTGTGTGTGCTGGTGTTGTGTGTGCTAGTGTTGTGTGTGCTAGTGTTGTGTGTGCTAGTGTTGTGTGTGCTAGTGTTGTGTGTGCTGGTGTTGTGTGTGCTAGTGTTGTGTGTGCTAGTGTTGTGTGTGCTAGTGTGTGTGTGCTAGTGTTGTGTGTGCTAGTGTTGTGTGTGTGAGTGTTGTGTGTGCTAGTGTTGTGTGTGCTAGTGTTGTGTGTGCTGGTGTTGTGTGTGCTGGTGTTGTGTGTGCTGGTGTTGTGTGTGCTAGTGTTGTGTGTGCTAGTGTTGTGTGTGCTAGTGTTGTGTGTGCTAGTGTTGTGTGTGCTGGTGTTGTGTGTGCTAGTGTTGTGTGTGCTAGTGTTGTGTGTGCTAGTGTTGTGTGTGCTAGTGTTGTGTGTGCTAGTGTTGTGTGTGCTAGTGTTGTGTGTGCTAGTGTTGTGTGTGCTAGTGTTGTGTGTGCTAGTGTGTGTGTGCTAGTGTTGTGTGTGCTAGTGTTGTGTGTGCTAGTGTTGTGTGTGCTAGTGTTGTGTGTGCTAGTGTTGTGTGTGCTAGTGTTGTGAGTGCTAGTGTTGTGTGTGCTAGTGTTGTGTGTGCTAGTGTTGTGTGTGTGAGTGTTGTGTGTGCTAGTGTTGTGTGTGCTAGTGTTGTGTGTGCTAGTGTTGTGTGTGCTAGTGTTGTGTGTGCTAGTGTTGTGTGTGCTAGTGTGTTGTGTGTGCTAGTGTTGTGTGTGCTAGTGTGCAAGTGTTGTGTGCTAGTGTTGTGTGTGCTAGTGTTGTGTGTGCTAGTGTTGTGTGTGCTAGTGTTGTGTGTGCTAGTGTTGTGTGTGCTAGTGTTGTGTGTGCTGGTGTTGTGTGTGCTAGTGTTGTGTGTGCTAGTGTTGTGTGTGGGAGTGTTGTGTGACTGGGGATGCCCTTGGCGTGGATTTGAACTTGTCCATGCTGCTTAGGCTGAGATGGTTGTTGGACCTCCTTGCTAGTAGCCCGCAGTTGTTGGACATCCTTGCTAGTAGCCCGCGGTTGTTGGACCTCCTTGCTAGTAGCCCGCGGTTGTTGGACATCCTTGCTAGTAGCCCGCGGTTGTTGGACCTCCTTGCTAGTGGCCCGCGGTTGTTGGACATCCTTGCTAGTAGCCCGCGGTTGTTGGACCTCCTTGCTAGTGGCCCGCGGTTGTTGGAGCTCCTTGTTATAGCCCTTGGCAGAGTACTCCCTGAGGTTTAGTGTGAGGCTGGCTTGAAGTATAACAGGCAGTAACACCATGCCCCCCAGCATTTGCCAGCTTAATCTCCCGGGTAACTGGTATCATATGATGTGATGCTTTAATTATGATTTTAAAAATGCGCCCTTATTGAAGGACCACGAGTAGAGTGAAATTAAAGCAGTGAGGCCGAAATTAGAGCAATGACGGTGAAATTATAGCAGTGAGGGCAAAATTGAAGCAGTCGGGGCGAAATTAAAGCAGTGAGCAGAATTATAACAGTGAGGGAAAAATTGAAGTATTGAGGGTGAAATTAAAGCAGTGATGACGGAATTAAAGCAGTGAGGTCGAAATTAAAGCAATGGTGGTGGAATTAACCCTGTCTGCCTAGTCTGTGGTTAGTGTCAGCGCTGGTTGCTAAGCACAGTGCTTAGCATCGGTCAGCAAGAAAATGGCCATCTAATACCGAGCACCAGTGCACTGCTGACTGCATTTGAGGTGTTTTTATAACCACTATATTTATAGTTTTTTCATAAATGGACTTTTCAAACTCTTCAGAATGCAAATTCAGTGAGCTGCATTTTAGTAGGATAGGCTCTGAGGTAACCAAAGGAATGCTGCGCGTCCTTGTGTCGGAACAAAACGGAACAACAAGGAAATCTGTCCAGGAAGGAACACCTCTTGACTCAACAGCGAAGGTATTCAGTGTGAATCCAGGTTCAGAAGCATGGATGCCTGTGCAGCCTTCCTTTAAAGGAGGGTTTCCAGAAATAGCAGCAAAAGCCATGAAGTTTGATGGTAATTACTATTGTCATCCCCCCCCCCACCCTCCCCCCATTAATTTAATATCTTTAAGTGATAGCTTTATGATTGAATTATAATGACACGGCGCTTGACTAGACATAGCAGGTAAAACATTTCCAGTGTTCGGCGTGTGTGTGTGGTGTGTGTGTGTGTGTGTGAACGTGGACCATCTCAGTTTGCGGAAGTGTCCATTTATGGTGGGTGAATCCTGTAACAGAGACAAAAATACGGGTAGGAACTAACCCTCCGGGAAGTTGAAGGAAGAGATGTAGTAATACCCCTTATGGCCGCACCTGCGATGTACCTACATATCCCTATATCTATCTGCCATACGTTCACCCGAAGAGATTACGAACGGTTCGCCAGGCTTAAATATACAAGGGGTGGATGTATGCGAACGAGGACACAATTGCCTTAGCGAAGATTGATCGAGAAATCTAGCTTGCAGTACTGGCTCTGCAGATAGCTCAGGGAGGAAAGAATGCTGGAGTTCTGTTATTTGGCATAGCCACTCGACTCGATGCCTCAGCTGGTCGTGGGTTTGGTCGTGTGAGTGCAGAAGCTATAGTATGTCGCACTTGGCAAGGTAAGGACATGATTCCTTACATGTATACTGCTGCTTGTTGCTTCCACCTGTTGCTGCCACTTGTTGCTTCCCCTTGTTGCTGCCACTTGTTGCTTCTACAGACAGAGGGAACTGGTTACATATTTGGAATGTAGAGGGAAGATACATAACTACTGACTGCTTATTGTCAATAGAGAAGAGTTATATGTAGCCAAAGATGGAGAACATACATGTACATGCATGTACATCTGTATAGAAACATGTGCATGTACATATGTAGAAACATGTGCACGTACATATGTAGAAACATGTGCATGTACATATGTAGAAATGTGTGCATGTACATATGTAGAAACATGTGCACGTACATATGTAGAAACATGTGCATGTACATATGTAGAAACATGTGCATGTACATATGTAGAAATGTGTGCATGTACATATGTAGAAACGTGTGCATGTACATACAGTATGTAGAAACGTGTGCATGTACATATGTAGAAACATGTTCATGTACATATGTAGAAACATTTGCACGTACATATGTAGAAACATGTGCACGTACATATGTAGAAACATGTGCATGTACATATGAAGAAACATGTGCATGTACATATGTAGAAACATGTGCATGTACATATGTAGAAGCATGTGCATATACATATGTAGAAACATGTGCATGTACATATGAAGAAACATGTGCATGTACATATGTAGAAACATGTGCATGTACATATGTAGAAACATGTGCATGTACATATGAAGAAACATGTGCATGTACATATGTAGAAACATGTGCATGTACATATGAAGAAACATGTGCATGTACATATGTAGAAACATGTGCATGTACATATGAAGAAACATGTGCATGTACATATGAAGAAACATGTGCATGTACATATGTAGAAACATGTACATGTACATATGTAGAAACATGTGCATGTACATATGTAGAAACATGTGCATGTACATACATGTAGAAACATGTGCATGTACAGTACATATGAGGACCAAGAGTGAGTGATACTATTGTCGACTAGTGCTCATCTTTTCTTCAGTATTCTATAATTCCGTTAGCCAGCAAGGTGACCTCAGGTGTCTGCAGCTTCTGCATGGCCTTCCCTCACCAGCAAACACTGCCTGGTGGCCTCAGGTGTCTGCAGTTCTGTCAGCTTCTGCATGGTCTTCCCTCACCAGCAGGCACTGCCTGGTGACCTCAGGTGTCTGCAGTTCTGTCAGCTTCTGCATGGTCTTCCCTCACCAGCAAGCACTGCCTGGTGACCTCAGGTGTCTGCAGTTCTGTCAGCTTCTGCATGGTCTTCCCTCACCAGCAAGCACTGCCTGGTGGCCTCAGGTGTCTGCAGTTCTGTCAGCTTCTGCATGGTCTTCCCTCACCAGCAAGCACTGCCTGGTGACCTCAGGTGTCTGCAGTTCTGTCAGCTTCTGCATGGTCTTCCCTCACCAGCAAGCACTGCCTGGTGACCTCAGGTGTCTGCAGTAGCTTCTGCATGGTCTTCCCTCACCAGCAAGCACTGCCTGGTGACCTCAGGTGTCTGCAGTAGCTTCTGCATGGTCTCCCCTCACCAGCAAGCACTGCCTGGTGGCCTCAGGTGTCTGCAGTTCTGTCAGCTTCTGCATGGTCTCCCCTCACCAGCAAGCACTGCCTGGTGACCTCAGGTGTCTGCAGTAGCTTCTGCATGGTCTTCCCTCACCAGCAAGCACTGCCTGGTGACCTCAGGTGTCTGCAGTAGCTTCTGCATGGTCTCCCCTCACCAGCAAGCACTGCCTGGTGGCCTCAGGTGTCTGCAGTTCTGTCAGCTTCTGCATGGTCTCCCCTCACCAGCAAGCACTGCCTGGTGACCTCAATCTTAGTGTGCTTCCCATCCTCAGGGAAGCTATTTCCTGTGTACTTGTCCTTCTTCCCTCAGCCATATTTCTCACAGGCATTCCTGCTTCACAACCTGCCAGCACATTCGGTTGCAGGACATCTGGTTGAGCAACCATGGATGAGTTAGCATCTGTAGAGAACACACAAGGACACTTATCTAGAAGCAACCATGGATGAGTTGGAACCATGGATGAGTTGGGCATCTGTAAAGAACTACTTAGAGTAGATAGTCAGTTATCTGAATGAATATGTCGGTCAACCGAACGAGTACATCCGGTCAACCGAACGAATATGTCGGTCAACTAAATGCTAGAAGAAACCACACCCACATCAATGTTCACCACTTAATTTTTCAATTCTCCGGAAAAGTTCTTCTGCACATGCCAACAACAACTGTATCCCTTAACATTTAATCTCTGCCGGGGGATTATTTTGATTCTTCTTGCTCCGTGACAAAAGCACAGAGTGGCTAGATGCACTTGAGAGAGGAAAAGAGTTTGTCCTCAACATCGAGGATAAGCTCAGGATCTGTGATAGTGTGAGGAATGGGAGGAGTTTAGCTGGAGGAGCGGTGGAATGCGATGTTGGAAAGTGCACTGTCCATAATTTTATGAGGAGCAAGGCCGAGCTAGGGAAGACCTTCCACACTGAAGGTCAGTCATCCAAACATTTCAGTTATCCAAACACCCTCCGATCCCAATGCATTTGGATAGCAACTTCCTATGCACTGTAATATAATATATAGATACATACATACATACACATGTACATAATTCATACTGCATACACACACAGGTGTGAGTCACACTTGTACAGATCACTGGAGAATATGATAGTGCCTGAGAATCACACATACAAGTAGCACTGATATTTAGTAGCACGTGCAAATACCACATGTACATACACAGGTGTGGTGAAGTGACACTTGTACAACTTACTGGCGAATACGATAGTGCCGGAGAATCACACGGAGCACTGATATTTAGTAGCACGTGCAAATGCCACATGTACATACACAGGTGTGAGTGAGTCACACTTGTACAGATCACTGGAGAATACGATACTGCCTGAGAATCACACACATGTACATAGTACTGAGATTCAGTCGTCCGAATACCCTCCGGCCCCAGCGTGTTCACATAAGTGTCTTCCTGTGGTACATCTGCACTTAATCATATACAAATGAATGGACAGGAATCTAGAAGAGGACTTGGCAGGTGCTTCAGTTCACCAAATGCCTAACCCGTTCGTATCTACAGCAGCTTGTGTCCGTAACTGCTTAACAACCAGCGTTTAAGACAGGCATTTGGATTGGTCGAAGGTATTTGTTCTGCTGCTCTTTTATAAATGTAAATAATTCAGGTATGTATATACATATATATATACACATATATATATGTATGTATATATCAAAGAGGATGATTGATTGCTATATGACTGCTGTCGGATTCCAAGGGAAGCCATGGTTGAGGACTCAAAGGGGCTCTTTGTGGGTAACTTTTGGGATAGAGGTGCCTCCCCCCCTGGGGTGAAAATGGAATCACAGAATGGCACAGTTCTTGACTGGTCGTTCCAGTCGGCCATTATTAAAAAATACCTGTGCACACGTTCTCGACGATGGCATGCATATAACACAGCGTGGCACTGTTACCAACAAACTACGCTGTAGCTAATAAGGGCTCACCTCGTGCAAGCAAACAGCTTGCTACCTGCAGGCAGCTTCTATTCTTGGTAAAACACACACGGTTGCTGAAATGCGGAATTTACAGGAGGCAGCAGCATAGTCGATGGGTTCTACAAAAAAAGAACCCCCCTTCTCTTTCCTACATGTACATGTAAGTGTACGATCAGGTGTCCCAAGTTCTGCTTTGGGAGCCCAGCTACTGGATGCCTAGTCCCTGCTTCATGGGGAGCTCAGCTACTGGGTGCCTAATAGTCTCTGCTTCATGGGGAGCTCAGCTACAGGTACCTAATAGTCTCTGCTTCATGGGGAGCTAAGCTACTGCTTCATGGGGAGCCCAGCTACTGGGTGCCCTGCTTCATGGGGAGCCCAGCTACTGGGTGTCCTGCTTCATGGGGAGCCCAGCTACTGGGTGTCATGCTTCATGGGGAGCCCAGCTACTGAATGCCTAGACTCTGCTTCATGGGAAGCCCAGCTACTGAATGCCTAGACTCTACTTCAAGGGGAGCCCAGCTACTGAATGCCTAGACTCTGCTTCATGGGGAGCCCAGCTACTGAATGCCTAGACTCTGCTTCATGGGGAGCCCAGCTACTGGGTGCCCTGCTTCATGGGGAGCCCAGCTACTGAATGCCTAGACTCTGCTTCATGGGAAGCCCAGCTACTGAATGCCTAGACTCTGCTTCATGGGGAGCCCAGCTACTGGGTGCCCTGCTTCATGGGGAGCCCAGCTACTGAATGCCTAGACTCTGCTTCATGGGAAGCCCAGCTACTGAATGCCTAGACTCTGCTTCATGGGGAGCCCAGCTACTGAGTGCCCTGCTTCATGGGGACCCAGCTACTGAATGCCTAGACTCTGCTTCATGGGGAGCCCAGCTACTGAATGCCTAGACTCTGCTTCATGGGGAGCCCAGCTACTGGGTGCCCTGCTTCATGGGGAGCCCAGCTACTGAATGCCTAGACTCTGCTTCATGGGAAGCCCAGCTACTGAATGCCTAGACTCTGCTTCATGGGGAGCCCAGCTACTGGGTGCCCTGCTTCATGGGGAGCCCAGCTACTGAATGCCTAGACTCTGCTTCATGGGAAGCCCAGCTACTGAATGCCTAGACTCTGCTTCATGGGGAGCCCAGCTACTGGGTGCCCTGCTTCATGGGGAGCCCAGCTACTGAATGCCTAGACTCTGCTTCATGGGAAGCCCAGCTACTGAATGCCTAGACTCTGCTTCATGGGGAGCCCAGCTACTGAGTGCCCTGCTTCATGGGGACCCAGCTACTGGGTGCTCTGCTTCATGGGGAGATCAGCTATTGGGTGCTCTGTTTCATGTGGAGCCCAGCTACTGGGTGCCCTGCTTCATGGGAAGATCAGCTACTGGGTACAGATACAGAACTGGCTTACTAGGCACCTATTATGTTTTCAAGCTGGTGTGGCATCCAGACAGTGTGTACAAGCAATACATGATCTGTAATCAATACATGCCTCACTTCATGTCTTGCCTGGGCAGCACCGGGCACATCTGCTGGAGTATGCATGTACATGTATAAAGGGTGAGCCTCCAATAACTACCAAGTCTTTTGATTTGAGCGCTCAATCAACACTCTCAGCTGCACATGTACATATTGCATCTTTGTCTGGTATTGCCACTAAGATATCCCTGGATACTGTCCCAGGATATCCCTGGATACTTGGGACTGTCCCAGGATGTCCATGGTTAGTGGCACACATGCAGCATGGATCCCAGGATCAGTGCTGGGACTAGAAGGCCTGGGTCAAGACTCGGGCCTGCTGAGCTCAGCTGGAGCATTCAGGGCTAGGACTCGGGCCTGCTGAGCTCAGCTGGAGCATTCAGGGCTAGGACTCGGGCCTGCTGGGCTAAGCTGGAGCATTCAGGGCTAGTACTCGAGGGCCAGGGTTGTGGCTGGGTCAAGACTCGGGCCTGCTGGGCTAAGCTGGAGCATTCAGGGCTAGTACTCGAGGGCCAGGGTTGTGGCTGGGTCAAGACTCGGGCCTGCTGGGCTAAGCTGGAGCATTCAAGGCTAGTACTCGAGGGCCAGGGTTGTGGCTGGGTCCAGACTCGGGCTGGAGCATTCTAGGGCTAGTACTCGAGGGCCAGGGTTGCGGCTGGGTCCAGACTCGGGGCAGGGCTCAGCAGGAGCATTCTAGGGCTAGTACTCGAGGGCCAGGGTTGCGGCTGGGTCCAGACTCGGGGCAGGGCTCAGTTGGAGCATTCTAGGGCTAGGGTTAGTCGCTCAATGAATAATCTTAGCTACAGTTTTATTTCCTCGAATGCTCTTACATGTAGTTATTTATCGGTTGGTGAACAACTCTAGTTAGTTAGTAATGTCATGTAACTGAATCTCAACCTCTGGACGTGTGTTAGTGATGTTATGAAACTGAATCTCAACCTCTGGACGTGTTTGTGTTAGTGATGTCATGAAACTGAATCTCAACCTCTGGACGTGTTTGTGTTAGTGATGTCATGAAACTGAATCTCAACCGCTGGACGTGTTTGCGTTAGTGATGTCACGAAACTGAATCTCAACCTCTGGACGTGTTTGTGTTAGTGATGTCACGAAACTGAATCTCAACCTCTGGACGTGTTTGTGTTAGTGATGTCACGAAACTCAATCTCAACCTCTGGACGTGTTTGTGTTAGTGATGTCATGAAACTGAATCTCAACCTCTGGACGTGTTTGCATTAGTGATGTCATGAAACTGAATCTCAACCTCTGGACATGTTTGTGTTAGTGATATCATGAAACTGAATCTCAACCTCTGGACGTGTTTGCGTTAGTGATGTCACGAAACTGAATCTCAACCTCTGGACGTGTTTGTGTTAGTGATGTCACGAAACTGAATCTCAACCTCTGGACGTGTTTGTGTTAGTGATGTCACGAAACTCAATCTCAACCTCTGGACGTGTTTGTGTTAGTGATGTCATGAAACTGAATCTCAACCTCTGGACGTGTTTGCATTAGTGATGTCATGAAACTGAATCTCAACCTCTGGACATGTTTGTGTTAGTGATATCATGAAACTGAATCTCAACCTCTGGACGTGTTTGTGTTAGTGATGTCACGAAACTGAATCTCAACCTCTGGACGTGTTTGTGTTAGTGATGTCACGAAACTGAATCTCAACCTCTGGACGTGTTTGTGTTAGTGATGTCACGAAACTGAATCTCAACCTCTGGACGTGTTTGTGTTAGTGATGTCATGAAACTGAATCTCAACCTCTGGACGTGTTTGTGTTAGTGATGTCATGAAACTGAATCTCAACCGCTGGACGTGTTTGCGTTAGTGATGTCACGAAACTGAATCTCAACCTCTGGACGTGTTTGTGTTAGTGATGTCACGAAACTGAATCTCAACCTCTGGACGTGTTTGTGTTAGTGATGTCACGAAACTCAATCTCAACCTCTGGACGTGTTTGTGTTAGTGATGTCATGAAACTGAATCTCAACCTCTGGACGTGTTTGCATTAGTGATGTCATGAAACTGAATCTCAACCTCTGGACATGTTTGTGTTAGTGATATCATGAAACTGAATCTCAACCTCTGGACGTGTTTGCGTTAGTGATGTCACGAAACTGAATCTCAACCTCTGGACGTGTTTGTGTTAGTGATGTCACGAAACTGAATCTCAACCTCTGGACGTGTTTGTGTTAGTGATGTCACGAAACTCAATCTCAACCTCTGGACGTGTTTGTGTTAGTGATGTCATGAAACTGAATCTCAACCTCTGGACGTGTTTGCATTAGTGATGTCATGAAACTGAATCTCAACCTCTGGACATGTTTGTGTTAGTGATATCATGAAACTGAATCTCAACCTCTGGACGTGTTTGTGTTAGTGATGTCACGAAACTGAATCTCAACCTCTGGACGTGTTTGTGTTAGTGATGTCACGAAACTGAATCTCAACCTCTGGACGTGTTTGTGTTAGTGATGTCACGAAACTCAATCTCAACCTCTGGACGTGTTTGTGTTAGTGATGTCATGAAACTGAATCTCAACCTCTGGACGTGTTTGTGTTAGTGATGTCACGAAACTGAATCTCAACCTCTGGACGTGTTTGTGTTAGATAATCACGAAACTGAATCTCAACCTCTGGACGTGTTTGTGTTAGATAATCACGAAACTGAATCTCAACCTCTGGACGTGTTTGTGTTAGTGATGTCACGAAACTGAACCTCGACCTCTGTGGACGTGTGCGTGTCTCTGTCCTCCTCTCTCCCTTGTTCACTTCCTCGATGACCCCCTCCTCTCTTCCTCTCATCTCTCCCATCCTCATATCCTCTTCCCTTTCCTCCCTCCAGCCGAGAAACGGACAATCTTGGGGAAGGACTGGCATGCCAAATGTCTCCGTTGTGACAACTGTGACAAGCAGCTCACCCCAGGGAAGCATTCAGCGGTATGTGAGCACATATGCACCCATACACGCGCACACACACATGCATCTACCGCCAAGCAGCTCTATATACTGTAGCTGGGAATTTTTGCCAGGATGGGTGCCCGAGAAGGAACGCTCGGAAAATTCACACAACCCCTCCCCCAAAAGTAAATAGGAATGATGGGAATAACATTGTTGACGTTGTTTTTGTTGTTGTTGCTGTTGTTGTTGTTTGTACAATTGTTATTAACAACGTCCTGATGTTTAATGACTTGATAGCAAGTATACCATACTGAGAGAACTACATGTTTTGACACATTCAAGGCACAGAGAGTAAGCTCTGGCTGGACCCACCAGAACAGTCCCCATTCATGCTGACCTCACTGGAGCTGCATTCTGTTCTTCCTGCTTTTAAAAAAATAATTATTTAACGATGGCAGCTGCTGCAGGCACGAGGATCATTTGCTTCCTTGCGATGTTTATTCACGACTGGCATTTGGTGAGTGCCTGGCTATTCTCCAGGAGGAAGGGCATCCTCTGTTCGTGGAAGACCAGCTCTTCTCTGAGAGGTCATTGGCCTTGTCATTTATTACCCTGCTTCAGCTGAAGCACAGAGTGGAGTTCATGGTCTATGCCTTTCATCTTCGAACTCTTTGATCTGCTGTGGCTTCTCGGGGTGGCACCGGACAGCTGTGAGTTGCCCCCGCACATCTAGACACACTGTGGGCATGCATCGGTGGTGGCCTTGTTGTGCCTCACGCACCTCTTGCAGCGTGTTTCTTTCCTGGGCTCCAAAACACATCCACTAGATTGATTCACCATAACAGTTTCCATGACAATTTGCGGTTTTCTACGATATAACCCCCTAGTGGGACTATCTATGTAGATTTGAGGGGGGGGGGGAGTGGGAGGAGGGGGTGGATCTATTGTGCTGGTGTTCCATTAGGTTTGAAGGAGGATGGGTCTCTTGTGCTTGTGGGAGTGTCCCTATAAGTTTGACGGGGAGGGGGTCCCTTGTGAAAGTGTTCCAGTGTGAGGGAGTATCTTGTGAGTAGGTGTGACGTTCGAACCCATTTTGGCTGGTATGGGTGACCTTTGACCAGTACCAATGACCTTTTGGCCAGTACTGGCGACCTTTGACCCTTTCTTATGTGTTCGCACGAAATTTGCGAGATGATTTTTTAATTTCACTTCAAATGCTAAGAACAAGCCTTACGTGGGTGAGCTGGCTAGAGGCTGCAGCCCTCCTGCACCAGGGCTGTTATTAAAGCTCTCGTTCTTCACCACCCAATCTTACCTCTCACAAGGACATTTTACTACCAGGGTTTCATTTAGGGGGGGGGGGGGCAGGGGTGGGGGTGGCTGCCCCCCTTGGAACCTTTTTGCATCCCCTTGGAAATTGTATTATTAAAATTCATTATTGATGTTGATAAGTGCAGATGGTGTTTGTGAAACTTTGTCACATCTTTAACAAACATGTCCTCCCCTTAATTAAAATCCAGATTCCTCCAGTTGCCCCCTCTGGACAATGTTCTAAATGAAACCCTGACTACTGTAGCTTGACAAGCCTATGGAAACATCCAATCCATGGTAACCAGCCATCAGAAACCCAAGACCAGCCTCTCACCCTGGAACCTTGAATTGACCCATCTCCGATGATCCATGCCTTGGTCATTAAGGATATTAGATTATCTAAGGTAGGCAGGCATTTCCCTAGTTGCTAAGCAGCCACCTTATAGTGTTGCACGGGCCATTCTGAAACTTGTTCGTGCTATGGATTCTCTCCTTGTTCCTGAGGTGTTAGAACACGAAGACATGGGAATCATGTTTTAATGATATTCATACTGCCTTTGTTCACGAGTCTTTGGATGGTGCTCTAGCCAAGGACAGACTGTCCTCAATCGTGTGAAAGAGAGGAAAGTTTCACGTAGGACTAATATGGAACTTGGGCAAGGGCTAGAGGAAGTTTCATCTGTAGCCAGGACTGGGCGAGTTCCTGCTAGGACTAGGGCAAGCTTCATCTAGGGCTAACTAGGGCTAGGAGGGAGTTTCTGCTATGGCTGGGGCAAGCTTCATCTAGGGCTAACTAGGGCTAGGAGGGAGTTCCTGCTATGACTGGGGCAAGCTTCAGCTCCGACTAACTAAAAGGCTAGCAGCAAGTTTCTAGGACTAGGGCAAGCTTCATCTATGGCTAACTAGGGCTAGGAGGGAGTTTCTGCTATGACTAGGGCAAGCTTCATCTATAGGGCTAGGAGGGCGTTTCTGCTAGGACTAGGGAAAGCTTCATCTAGAGCTAACTAGGGCTAGGAGGGAGTTTCTTCTAGGACTAGGGCAAGCTTCAACTAGGGCTAACTAGGGCTAGGAGGGAGTTTCTGCTAGGACTAGGGCAAGCTTCAACTAGGGCTAGGAGGGAGTTTCTGCTAGGACCAGGGCAGGCTTCAACTAACTAGGGCTAGGAGGGAGTTTCTGCTAGGACTAGGGCAATCTTCAGCTAGGGCGTAAGCCTGGGAGAGGATTACTAGAACAGGCTTCAGCTGGTGCTAATGGAAAGTGTCTTTGCACTGGAAGATGCCACAGTTATTTGTTCTGTACTCACTGGACTTGAACCCAAGACAGTTCC